>ML788637.1:512427-542848 GCA_009831015.1 Picea engelmannii
TTCCCTACATAATTCACAATTATGCAGTCATTCAACCAAACAAAATCATCAAGAATTCATGTACAAGCATAACCATTCATGCTAAGAATTCATCAATGCAATGGGAAGGAAATTAAATTAACAAAGAAAAAATTAACACATTACATACAAACATTATAAATAGAAATGAAGAGCATAAATATGGCACTTGTATTTAAATGAAAGCATCAATTATCTACAGACCTATGAAATTCCTCCCAACTATAGACATTGTTGCTCAACACTTTCAATAGCAGGTCACCCTCAAGCTAGGGATATGACTCCACCAAGGAAAAGGTACTATCACCGGTCCCAAATAAGGTCTAACAACAAAAAAATCAAGACAAGGCTAGTGGCACCTACTTTAGTAGTAGTTCCTCCTCAGATCCTCTCATTCCCCTCAACCTGTCCCGCCCAGAAAAGTGTACCCCGTCACTTCTCAAAACTCCTTCAGCTATACCACTTCCCTTCCAGGGATTTAACAACATATCAACTTGGAATTCTCAGATCTATGTGGCACTACGAACACATGAATTCTCTTACAGAGCTTATAGTCACCCACAAGGCCAACACACAAGAAATAAATGTACCAACAATTCTCCCACTCAAGGAGAAATTCTCCATAGTGATGAAAACCTTCTTCTTCACACCCAAACCACTAAGGATTTACAACATTACGGCTCTAATATCTTTCATCTCCACCCTTTTATTTAGTTCATCTCATCAACATGGAACACATTCCTACTCCGAGACGAGCAATATTTTTAATTAATGATCAAGATCCTCTTGACACACTAATATTGTGGCTTAAGTATGCATGGAATTAACTTGACATGCGACACTTGAATAACCACTTCCTCTCACTTGGGAACTTGTCCCACTTCCAAGGACTTAGGATAAAACAAATCATGACATCAACTTAGGCTTGGACCCTTTTAAGAAATATTTTATTATATTCCTTGGCTTAGCCCCCCCATTTAAAGCCCTTCTCATAATTCCCTTAGCCCCCTTTTCCCTCTAGTGGAGTCCTAGACCCCCATACTCTTTTCATCCCTAGTTCTGCAACAATGATGTATTTTTATTAATATGATAGTTTGATTACAAAAGAAAAATCGTGTCTCACCAACCATAGCTTAGAGGATCTCCATACTCTTATCACATAGGCTCCTTCGTGGGCTCCTTGGTCTAAAAATTCATACATACAAGGCAATCTAGCCCAAAAAAACTTAGCTCACTAGACTATATAAATATATATACATACTTATACACAGTTACCTGGTGGGGGTATTACATAACATCCCCATAAGAACTTTGATTGAGGTCATTTTTGCATTGTTGGAAAACTATCAATGTGTAGAACATCTTCTAGAAGCTAGAAAATTTATTCGCAAAGTTTTCACACCAAATTGGCCATTTAATGTCTCAAACAATCTCTCGAAATTTCCAAACTCTAATTAGCAAAAACAAACACTTTGTCTAAAAATACCCTGCCAACCTTTAACTCCATTTTTTTCACCAATAAAGTATGAAAATATATGACAAACTATATAAACTATATAAATGTATAATTTTAAATAACTTTTAAAGACTTTCATTTTAAGTCATTTGACTTGATTTAAATGTTTCATCTTTATACTACATTGTTAAAGCTATGAAGTTTTCCAACACAATCCAATTGTGCTCAAATATTTAATGCATGATTTGGTATGCTAGAAAGCCAAAAACATAACCAATTGATATTTGTGTAGAGTTTATAATATTGTATCTAGGGTTTAGCCTGGAACATACATTCTAGTGATAACGAACATACTAGTTCAAGTATCCCTCCTTTTCTTCCTCCTCTATATCATATTCCTCCTTGTCCTCTTTCTCCTCTTCTCCCCTGCGGTTGTTTGAGTTATTTTCCACCCTAAGGGATGTTCGATCCATCCTTTTGGCTAAAGCATCTAGTGCTATGCACTTATCTGTGATATGTGAGTTGGATCCACAAAACTCACAATGAATTGTATCTAGGATGGATGAGTATTTTGGAAACAAGGGACAGTGTTGTGGAGGTGGCCATAACTTCTGCAAATTTCACAATACTCCCCTGACTGGATTCTCTGGAAGGGAGCTGTATTTTGAAATGGGATTACGTGCTGAAAAGGAAATGACACATGGTGAAAGGGCATTGTAGGAGGTGCTTTCACAACTCCCCTGGTAGGTTGACTGTTTAATGGTCAACTAGAAGTCGACGCGTAGTGAGGGGCACTCTGTCGAAAAATGTGCCTCAATCTTGCAGCATATGTGCACTAGACTTGCTCTCTAGCCACTTTCACTTTGGTCAATTCCTGAATTTATTCTATTATTGCTGCAATTTGGTTCTAGAATTGACTTATTTCTGGTCTTGTTCCTAGGACCGCAACCTTCGTGTTCCCAACCCACCATTGACTCTATTCCCATAGCCTATTTCAATGCCTCCCTAAGTGACAAGATCTTATTCCCATAGCCTATTTCAATGCCTCCCTAAGTGATAAGATCTTCTATTGCATAAGAGGGGTTCTTGTCAAGGGAAGTAACCCCCGATGACCCATTATTTATGTTGTGTATAGTGTATCTGGAATGTCAAGCGTTTCATCGGATCTCTAAACCATTGTACGTACTCCCATGCAGTATCACCCACAATATGCCTAATATCTTTGATCTCTATGATGCTCTATTGTTTGGACATTGGTTGCTGAAACTAAATTAGACATACCAATGAGCAGTCAAGGAAACATACAAAATGCAGATATACCCATAAGCAATCATAAAAACGATGATCATATGTGACAACTCCAACGCATGTTAGCAGAATTATTCATATTTGTACGATGTAATGAATTATTCATATTTATATGATGCAATAGAGTGTATACCATTATTCAATAAAATTATAAACTTACCAACTATCATCTCACCATTTTACAGGATATTAAAGCATGTTTAAAGATTTCAAGTGCTAGTACATAGCTCACCGTACATAGGTCATTCACTTTCTGGTATGGAAAATTATCACAATAGTCCATAGAGTTTGCACCTTCATAAATTTCCAAAACATCCAAAAACTAGTTTTGCTCACACCATGCTTTCAAACTCTCCAATATTAACAATGGAATCAAATATAGAACCACTGGTTTAGGCATTATGTTGAAACATTAAGTATGGATATGAAACAACTAGATTTGCACCTGTCTTTATTTCACCCAAGTCTGGATCTGGAACTCAATTTGCACTTTCATCACCTTGCCTAGTTTACCTTGTTGTTAGAGATCCTAAACAATTGACAGGCAGGTTTCTTCATATTCAGTAGTAGATGCCGATCCTTCAATAGAAAATATAGATACAAAACTTGGAGAGAAAGGTTTTACGCATAAAGGCAAGGACTTACTATTTTGTAGCTCGTCATGTTCTAGTATAAAAAAAAAAAAATTCTTGTGAAATAATATCTCATAAATTGTCATCCAAGAACGTCCATCTCAAAGATCAAAATAATTGAGATACATACAAATTATGGAGAAACACAACACCGATATCACTAAAATTTTACCATCGTTATGTCGCTAAAACCCCGTGTTAGAAGATGAAATCAAGCCAAGGTCAATGAAGAGTATTTTACAAGTAGCTTGTCCGAAGGAGACTATTCCAAAACCCTTCCTTTATTCTATATCTCATATAAATTAAGATTATTTTACAAGTAGCTTGTCCGAAGGAGACTATTCCAAAACCCTTTGTTTATTCTATATCTCATAGTTTCTTTCTACTCATGACTTCATTAGTAACTCTTACATATGTTTCACTTCACTCTTACATAGAGAATCTTTTGGACCAATCCAAGATAGATGCAAAGAGATTTTAGAGGCAAATTTTGACTCATAACACTAAAGAAATGGATATGATTCCCCCAAAGGATTGAAATTTCTACTTTAAAAAACTTTATGAGTCTCCTAATGTTCTAGACAACATTCCAAACATTTCTATGGAGGATGAATTTTTTTCTATAGAAAACATACATTTTGGGGTTATACAACTTGCAAATTAGAAAGATAAGAACATCAAGGGGTACCAAGATGAAATATTAAAAATTGGAGGGTGTATTCTCATCCCTCACATACATTAGCTCTTCAATTTTGTAGTCAAACATGACTTCCCTAAACCCTAGACCCAAAGCTTCATTGTACCTATTTTTAAAAGTGGGGATAAAAGAAACCCCTCCAATTATAAGACCATTATGATTAGCCCCATTTTATCCAAGCTATATGGAATTATTTTGGAAAAGAAGATAAGCATATGACTAGAAAGTCATGAAAAAATAACTAAAGGAAAAGTCGGTTTTAGAGGCTATCATTCAAATGTGGACCACCTTGTCATGCTTCAGATCATTGCATAGGAGTATTGGAATATTAAAACCAATTTCCTTTGTTGTTTTGTTGACTTCAGGAAAGATTTTGACGTTGTGCCTAGTACTAACATTTGGAATCGGTTATAAGAGCTAAAATTTCCCTATGAGTTGAGAGTTGTTGTGGTATGGTTGTATGGGACAATTATTTTCATGTTTAGGAGCATTGAGGGATGGTTGGAATAAATTAACTATAATATTGGAGTGAAGAAAGGTTTTCCTCTATCCCCTACCTTTTTTGGCATATACATTGACAAGTTAAAAGATTGTTTGGAAGTTGTAGGCTGTGTTGGACTAACTCTTGCTAGTACAATCATTATCCTTCTCCTCTTTTCGGTTGATTATGTTCTTATGGTAAGAAATCCCTATGACATTAGAAAGAAACTTAGAATCCTCAAATAATTCTTCTCTAGTATAGGGATGGTGATGGACACTGACAAAATGAAGCTTATGATAATTAAATCCCAAAATATCACTTATGATATTTTCATGTATGACAACAATATCTTGGAGGAAGTGCCTTCATACAATTATCATGGAATCAATATTTCTCACAATATCAATTGAAACCATAGCATCTAGAAAAAGTTAAATAGGGGGTGGAAAGCTTATTATGGCCTTGAAAATAATTGCAAACTAGCAGACCTTTGGCTATGGGATAATAAAAATGTCATCTTTTAGACTATGGGCATGCAATTTCATAGAGCCAACTTTAATAATTTGGCCTTTGGTTTTACAAGGAATTTTTTATCCTTCATGTACATCAGGTAGGTTTTTGTTTCAAAATGACAATATAAGGTTATAAACAGGTGTGGAATCATAAATTACATCTCCTACAAGTTTAACCACTCAATTTGGGTCACAATTGAGACTAGGGTATGCATTTTACTCTAAGGCAATTTGTCCTTCAAATTTACATCAAATCCTAAATATATGTGCATGAAAAAAACCTCCCATGTTCTTAAATTGTACTTTAAATGACATAGATAAATTTACCATATATCTAACTCCATATTACAACTTATAAAAAAAATTGGAGCTACAAAGAGGCTTGGGAGTGTATTTTAATTTGGTCACTTAGTACAATTTCAACCTTCCAAATTACAAGGAAAACTTTGACTATTTTTCACAACAACCCTTTTTAAACTTGTAATTGTAAAATTAACAATATGAATAGGTATAATATGATAAGCCACACCTCCAAAAACTTGCACAAATCAAATATAAGGTATAATACAAGATTTCTTTACTTTTTACAAACATGTTGTGCATTTCTAGGGTTTTACTATCCATATATTGCCTATTTTTTCACAATAGATTCTTTTATGACTCAAAATGTAAAAATAAGTATGTAGGATTATGTAAAATGACTAAAAAAATCATTTACAATTTGAACCAGTCGAATTGAATGAATTTTGAGACCTTGGCGTGCATTTTAGGGTAGCCTAGCATGCATTTAGCACCAAGGAAAAATTTACACAAACATAAAATTTCCCCTGTTTTTCCTACAAGACAACTTTTTTTTTTTTTCAAAGTAAAGGGTTTTAAATTTCCAATTGCACAAACAAAAGTATCAATAGATGCATGACTTTTGTACAACTCTGTAACTTCTAATATTTTCTGTAATTTTGACATCTTCATTCTATAAAATACATATTACACACTCTCCAACTTGAATCAATCATTTGGAGGTGAACAAACTCTATATTTTCTATTATTTATTCTCTTTTAAGTATTTTCTTATATGGTTTAATTATGTGTCGTTAAGTTTTATGCCATTTTCTATGTACCATTGGTTGGTTAGAATTCATTTACCTTGATGTCTCTCATAACTCACCATCATCTTATTCATCAAAAGGTCATGAATCTTTGTGCATATAAATCATCCTTTTTGAAGTATAAATGCACTCCTAATTGCATAAATATATTAACAATATTTTAATAATCGATTGAAAACTTAAATCTTAAATTATGGAGGCTTATCCAACTTTGGGCGTGAAATTTCATATTTTCAACTTTAACAATTTAGTTGTTTGGTTTTACAAGGCATTGTTTAGCCTTTATGCACAATAGGTAGTTTTTGTCTATAAATGCCAATATAAGGTTATAAATAGGTGTTAAATCACATATTACACCTTCAATTTGAATCACTCAATTTGGGTCAAAATTGAGATTAGGGCATACATTTTACTCTAAGTCAGTTTTTCCTTCAAATTTACATCAAATCCCAAATCTAGGTGCATGAGAGCAACCTATAATGTCATTCAATTTCACTTTAAATGACATAAGTAAATTCAAAATATATCTAAATTCATATCACATCTTATAAAACAATTTTTGGAGCTACATGTAAGCTTGGGCATGGATTTGAATTTGGTCACTTAGTACAGTTTCAACCTTCCAAATTACAACACAGACTTCACCTATTTTGCACAACAACTCTTTTTAAACTTGCAATTGCAAAATTAACAACATGAACAAGTTTAATATGATAAACCATACACCTAGAAACTTCCACAACTCAAATCTAAGGTATAATACAACTTTGTCTTACTTTTACAAACATGTTGTGCATTTATAGGGTTTTACTAGGCATCTCTTGCCTATTTTTGAACAGTAGAGTCTTTTATGATTGAAAATGAAAAAATAAGTATATAAGGTTACCTAAAATGACTTAATAAATCATTTACAATTTGAACTTCTCAAATTGAATGAGTTTTGGGACCCAGGTGTGCATTTTAGTATAGCCTAGCATGCACTTTGCACCAAGGAAAATTTTATAGCAATGCAAAATTTTCCCTCTTTGTCCTACATAAGAGGTAACCCTTAAAGGGATATGGAGTCCAAATCTAATAATAAGAAGTTTTAAATATGATTGAGATGTTTCAATTAACCCATTCACCGATCTACCATAATTAGTCCAAAATAAATTTTTAGATTATGCAAGGATAATCAAGAACCCTTATATAATATGTACCATCAAAACCATGAAATTACACCCAAGAATAACATGCAACTAATAAATATAGAAGGAACAACCATAATATGAAACACTAGTTGAAGTAGACAAAGTAGGGAAATTTTATTATTGAATGAACAACCAACAACATATCATTTCTTCAAATCTGATTGCACAAAAAGATCAAGAGGATCAAATAGGTCTCACCTAAAACAAAATATACAACAAACAAATCCTTCAATAATTCAAGGTTACATCAAGGACTAGGGAGTTTTTACAAACTCAACCCTAATCTCTTCTTATGTGACATTTTTTCCCTTCTCCAAAGGTTATTTTAGTAGCAAAAACAATCAGAGTCCTTGAAAAAATCCTAGTTATTCATGAAAGGAATAGTTCAGCAGGACGTGGAGGAGGTGGTTTTATAAACTCTCCTATGCAATACCCATTTGATCGCAGGGTGCCACATGCCCCTAGAAGCTTGGTATATTTCGAAGGGGAGTCATAATTCTAATGACTATCGGTTGAAGTCGAAATTCCAACGAATGTTGAGGCACCAAGAAAAAAACAAAGGAAATTTTGATAATTACTTTGTGATTTCCAACGATATGGTCGATTTTATCCGTATTGTCAAAACTCTATGTTAGACTTAACAAACATATGTAGTAGTGTGAATTAGCGAGGGATAGAACAAGGAGGATGGATTTCATTTTGGCTATGGGGAAAAAGGATTGAATGTAGTTAATTCCTTCAAGTTGAGAGAATCCTTTGGCAACCATCTATTATTTCTTTCAACACTTTCATCTAATGTGTTCTTAGTTATGTATACCCATTTACATATAAGAAGTTTCTTCCTTTTAGATGAGGTACAAGATCCTAAGTATCATTCGCCATTAAATAATGATATTCTTCATTCAATTTTATGTCCCAATTTAGATGGCCACAAGATTATGCAAATGTGTCTGGACCATGAATCTCTAAAACTTGAGCAAAAAGGGAGTAGGATGATTGGAACTATGAACATGTCTGACACTTATCTAAAGGATCATTGTAAATATCACTAGTTGCTTCTTTTGTTGAATAGATCCATCTAGGAAGTGGTGGTTTTGGTGTAGTTTCATGGTCAATGGACTCATATAGAGGAAGTTGAGCAAGTGGAGGTTGATTTTCATTCTCATTGTCATCATCTAAAGAAGAAACCATAATAGAAATATAAGATGACACAAACGTTGAAGATGGATCATAGGCCAAAGATGGCACAAACACCAAATTAGGATCATAGGACAAGAGATTTTCATCAAATTTAACATCTCTTATAATAATAATTTCATTGGAATGAGGTTGTGTTGAGATTGAGAGTAATACTGAGAGGGGGGTGAATCAATATTACATCAATTTTCCTGATTTTCTTTTCTTTAAATTATTAATATTATTTTGAAGTGCTTACTTAATCACCAATGCATACATAAATCAAAACAACATAGAAAACATAGTACACTAGAATTTTTACGTGGAAACCCAATGCAGGAGAAAACCACATAACATATTTCTTTATGTTCTTCTGGAAGCACCAACTTATAAATTATAATCTTTCAGCTTGACAGGTACCCACCTGTTGCAAATAATGAGGACACCAATCCTCTTAGGCACCAACATGTTACAAATGATAAGGACACCAATCCTCTCAAGAACCAACTTGTTACAAATGACGAGGACACCAATCCTCTAGGGAACCAAACAATAGAATGAGGACACCAACCCTCTCCCCTACACCACCCTACCTCACTATATTCATTTTTCTCTGATGAAACATTCCTTACATAACTAAACCTTTCACAAGAATTTTCTCTTCGATTAAAAAAAAATCTGATATATCTCCATTTTAGTTCCTTTGAACAATTACAAAACCTTTTCCCTCTCTTCGGATCAACACCATACTCAATCAACACATATCTCTATTTAAAATATATTTACCTGAGTCCAACTAACTTTATGTGGATGCATAAAAGTTATATTGTGGAGATATATTGACCATATCAAAGTCCAATTAGTTATATGTGGACAAACTTCTATCTAAATTAAGTATGTGGATGCATAAAAATTATATTATGGATGTATCTTGACCACATCAAAGTACACTTAGTTTTATGTGGACATACTTATGTCTAAATTAATAATATTTCTTTCTCAGTTACTGCTAGAAATTATTTGACTAAATTGTTTAAACGGACCGAATCTTCCTTGTTTTACAAAAACGTTCAAGTGTCAGCATTGATCCTTTCAATGATTAAAGAAGGATCGATTATGTGACCAAATATTGCATCCCATCAAAATTGACACAGCCATTTACATTCTAGTTTACATAGCACCCAATGAACAAATAGAATAGGAGTGAAAAATTCAAGTCACAAGTATTCAAATTTTTGCACTTTCCCTGTAGTGCACTCACCCAGTAGCCCCACCATACTATGAGCGCCCCTTGATGACTTGCTTACTTGAATGTTGAACTTCTACTTGCTTCGTCACAGTCCACTACATTGTTCATCACACCATCTCAAGGCACCCTATATATTTTATTCTGTGCCATTGACAAGCGATCGACTTTGTTTTTTCACACTCCTTTGTGTTGTTCATTGTGTTGCAACACCAACATCCATCACTCCACTTCGCAATTGTGATCAGGGAAATCTGTTGCAATCTACTCCATTTCATTTTTCTTCGTCGTACTTCACTTTTGAACTGCATCGTAGGTCATCCCCTTATCGATTTGGCTATAGTTATATGTTATCACCAATAATTTCTTCACTGATAGATCAAATTTGCGATCAAGTCCTAGCCATTGATCTTCCTATGTGCCATTGATCCTTTTATCCTCCGATCCTTTTGCGCACTATTATTTTCATCCTTTCACGACTTCCTCCGTCTGTGCATCATACTTTGGTTCATATTTTATTTTATTGTGCGCACTTCTGCTTTAATCCTTTCACGACTCCCTCCATATGTGTGTCATACTTTTTTCAATACTGTCTATTATTTTGCACACTTTGGTTTTCATCCTTGTCTATTATCGTGGTATAATTGACCATGTGCATGACCACTTTGACATCAATGACAACATATGTGCAACAAACTCCCCCTTTGTCATTGATGGCAACCAAAAGAGCCTGACTTCCAAATCAGTGGCATTTATGCTAAGTTGCTCCCCCTTTCAATGTATGTAACTGCCAAATCAATGGCCTTTATACTAAGTTTCTCACCCTTTCAATGTGCGTCAACATTTGCGTTTGTTGGTTTTTGTCTTTTACTCTCCCCCTTTGAAAACAATGACAAAGAGAGACTCTGTATATTCTCCCCAAGGAAGAAGGACCTATGGAAGCCTATGATAAAACATTCTCTTGGACTCTTTACATTGAAAAAACCACCCTAAAAAATAATGCCATTGAGAACCATTGCAAACTTCTAATGTGTGCATCTCCAAAAGAGAAAACTTATTTTTATGATTAATGTAAATATTAACAACAATATCAATTTCCCTTGATACAACATTGAATGGGGCACCTGTAGAAGCATTGAACTATGTTCTTTAGTGAAGTAAGGAAGACAATATCACACCCAACCTCTATCTAATTTACTCAAAGGTTTCTCTTGGTAATGTCTTGGTAAAAATATCTACAATCTTCTCTTTGGAAGGAAGATACTCTAATTTGACTACCTGATCCTAAACTTGTTCTCCGAGAAAATGATATTTGATTGGTATATTCTTAGTATTAGAGTGTTGAACAAGGTTTTTATAGATATTAATAGCTATTTTATTGTCACACATGATGGTGATAAGTTTATCACAAGGAATTTTAACAACCTTGAGATTATTTACTATCCACAACACTTGAGTAAAACAGGATGTTGCAGCTATATATTCGACTTCAGTTGTAGAAAGGGAAATGGAAGTTTTTTTCATGTTGATACATGACACTAAAAAACTGTCAAGGAAGAATGCACCTCCACTTATTATTTTTCTGTCATTAATACTCCCTTCCTATTCTGCATTTGTATAAGCTCTGAGAATGAGGTCTATATCATTTCGATACCACAATCCATAATCAAAAGTGCCTTGCAGTTATCTATATATTATTTTAACCACAAGGACATGCATTTCATTAGGATTGGATTGAAACCTTCCTACCAAACCCACTTCTTGTATGATATCAGTCCTTGAAGATATGAGATAGAGGAAACTTCATGTCATAGACCTGTACGTGGTTTGATATATTTCTGGAGCATCATCATATTTCTTGAGTTTGCACTAGGTAATCATAATATGTTGGCACAGGGGCAGACCCAGGGTTCAACACTTCAACAATGCACCAACAAAACCCTAACTACCAACCCTTTCAGCAACACCTACAGAGAAACCAAAGTCTCACCCGAAGTAGAGGCAGGGGGGTTACAGGACTCAGGTGTCTGTAACCAAGTTGGGACATAGATATGTGATTACAACACTTCACAAGTATTTTAATAACACTTAGAAGATGTTATGCATTAGTTCATTAGATTCATTAACATCACAGAGAAAACCCTAAGGTAGATCGAAGCAGTAACTAAGCAGTAACTACTTCGATCGAAGGTAGATCGAAGTAGTTGGAGTGCTAAGCACTCCAACTACTTAGCACATAGCCATGAGTTAGATATAACATTCATTCATCCTTAACACATGTGAAACACTAAGCATATATAGATCTATCTAACATACATAATAAGCAAAGCATATTCACAATATAAAAACACAGCATGAAGGAACCATAAGACACAAGATATACGTGGTTCACCCTAGTGTGGGGCTACGTCCACCAACTACTTCATCCTCTTTATTAGTCTCCAATATCTTACATTCATCTGCTCCTATGCACTAAGCCACAAAGCCAAGCTTCGTACAGGACAGGAGATCTGCACACTCAACACCCGATCCTCCTTCCCAAAATTAGGTCAAGGCACAAAGCCAACTCCTTTATCAAGCACACAGCCCTACATACACATTCTGTTGCACAAAGAACTCAGAACTACTTGCACTTAGCTACCTATAATTCGCTCTCTAAGTATCTTACATCGTTTTTCTTCTCTTCTCACTACTTTCTACAATACATTCTTGCTTATTTATACTTTTACAATAGGGCCTAAACATGGGTAAACCCATGGTCTGACATCCCATAACCCATTACAAAAACCCTAATTAACCCCTTGTTGGGTATACAAAACCCACAAAACAAGTGATATCTGCGATCTCAGCTCCACCTGGGTGCTCCTTCCTCAATCACTGTGTCGAAGTCCAAAAAATGGTGAAACCTGACCAAGATTTCCTCAAAACTTGGTCGAGGGTCAACAGGCCCCCAACACTCACCTGTGACTCATCTAGAGTCACTCAGGTCTGGAAAACATTGTTTCAAAGGCCTCGAGCTTCACTCGATCAGCCTCGACTTGTTGCTTCGCTTGAGCCTCCTTCTTAGTGAGATATTGAATCATCTTCTCTGTTACATGCCCTTCCAGGTGTTGTTCCACTGTGGCAACCACTTGGTCGAGTTGTGAGCCTTGTCCTTATATTTATTCAAATACATTACAGGTGTCATCCTGCATAGGTTGCATCTTCTGTGCGATTTCAATTACTCTCCCCTAGATGGCAGTAATTTGTTGATGTACCGCACATTGTTCTTGTGATATTTTCATTCTCTCGACTGCAATGAGTAGCTTCATATGCACCTATACTGACAATGCCTGTTGTTGCGCCTCCTATAACTGTGCTTCCAGTTTACTTAGCTCTGGGTTTCTATGAGGTGGTCATAATTCTGCACGCTTATGTCGCTCAGTTGTTTTCATTTTGAGGTGAGGGCTCTGGTCCTTCCAACTGCGTTCTTAGAGGTTTCCTCCCTCTAATCACGCACCTCCTACGGAGTGCTCGGTACTTCTTGAATCTTCGACTCCGTTATCCTCTCTTGAAGTTGTTGGATGGCCGCAATGAGCTTTGCCACTTGATTCTCAATAGATTCTTGTTCCTTATATGTCAAGCTAGGCATAGATCTAAGTGCTTTATCCACCGCTTGGTCCTTTTCTCTCTATATCTTCGCTTTTTCCTCTTCTAGCATTGACCAAAACTCATCTTTATCATTTTCATAAGCGGTTACATAGTACCCCGCAACTCGTAGTTTCTCTAAGACTTCCTCTTTCTCTTACTTCTGGGCTTCTATAGCCTTCTCCTTTTCTTCTTGGAATTTCTGAATTCGAGCCTCTCTCGCATTTGCAAGTCTTCTTAATTGGGTAGGATCATCCCCCAATTCTGCAATCTTCGACGAGGAAGGCACAGTAGGCACTACGCGTACATATCAAATAGCTTGTTGCATTTCCTTGAATTCCTTCTCAACCCTTCCATACAACTCCTCTGGATTCGCTGTGTATCTATGCAAGAGATCCTCAGATGCATCCTCCATGGCTCCACGAACTAGACTGGTGTCATCTTCTATGAGCATGACCTCTAGATGGGGCTTACTGGCGCGAGTCTTCTTTCATGCCGAAGGTTTCTGCGGAGAAACCTTCTTCTTCTGTGGTGTTTCAGTAGGGGGATATTTTGGCGGTGTAAATTTGCCTTCTCCTTTCTTTTCTCCTTCATCCCCTCCGCCTTGTCCTTCTACTTAGTCTTCTCCTCCTCCTCCTCCCATGGGCGAGCCAAATCCAATTTCATCAGAGGCGTTTTCTTCCTCATCAGTCTCTATATTCTTGGCTTCCTCCTTTTTCTTCTTCTTCTTTGCACTGGACTGTCTAGCATGCTCGACCCAGGTGACCAAGGGGCTTCCTAAGATGTCAAGGTCAAAGAGTTTTTCTTCATCAACCGGTACAAGGAACTTCGTCGGCCACTCCTTCATGATATGCTCCATGTCGTCGTCTGTTAGCTTGTAATATGATTGCAACTCTTCCTTGCTCTCATCTCTATGCGCAATGATATATATAAAATGGCGATCTGTGTGGAACTTTGCAAAAGATCGGTATTGGTGCAAGGTGCGTGGTGTCATGCGTGGAAACACTTCAATGAAAACCTTCAGTTGCTGATAGTAGGAATGGAACACATCGTTCGACTACCATTGTTTTGACATATCATTGGTGTACCACAAGGTTGAGTACCTCACGTCCAACGGATATGATGGTTCTATCTCCGGGAAGGTGGTTCCTTTCGACATTTTCCATGCGACAAATGCAATCTATACAAGAAGCCAACTAAAGTGGAACTCATATCCCTGATCCTGAGCTTTGCGACAATATTTCTTGAGCTCATTCATGAGGTAAACAACCCAATTCATTTGCATTCCCTCCACGCACTTTCCTGTGAGGTCCACCACGAACCCGGTGACCTATGTGGGGAAAATATTTCTTACAATCTTTCTAGCTATGAGCTAGAAATCAAGGCGCACTACACCATCTTGGATAGAGGCTACCTTGTATCCTTTCTTTCCCTTCTCGACTTCACCATATTCTTCCTTGATGCACTGGGCCAGGGAGCGATATGAGGTCTTCCCTGGGTAAAACTGCGGAGGTCAAGTCCTTGCATGCTCAATCCTGAAATCCAGTGGATCAACGCCAAATCCACAGTAATCCGTATATCGATCCGTAGGTATTCGCCATGGTAGCACGAAAAGAGGATTTTAACGCAAGCGTTAACCTCATGGTGTCGGCCAAAATGGGGAATCTTCATCACATTGAGTATAGTGGACTGCGCGAGCTCCTTAATCCAAGGCTGGGAGACCAAGAAAGACTTCTTCCCAATAATCTTTGTCAAGTATCTATGAGGTGCAAGCATCACGTTGTTCTTTATATCCCCCATGTTAAAGTCAATGTTCTTCAGTAGTGGGATTTGTCCCAGCTGACTCCCAACTACGCGTATTCCTTTCAGAATGTACACAGTGATCAAAGTGTAATTGAAGTCTTGTTGGATTTTTTCGCGGTTAATCGCGCCAGCCAAAGGAGGGATATAATCTGGTAAGATCAATGAGATCTAATTCGCATTCACCATATCTTCGCAATGCTTACTTCGTTTCTCAGTCGCGGGGTTAGTACGGCCCAAACATCATCCAGTCGAAGGGGAAGCCTGTAGTCCCCTAGTCGACGATGCCTGTACTCCTTCAAACATAGCTTTATCAGCCATAAATGTCTTAAGAAACTCCTCAACGGACTTCTCTAACTCACGTCATTCGCCCAACATTCTCAATTTTAAATAGGTAGTTCGGGGTAGGCGAACGAATGGTGGAGTAAGAAATGGATGGTGAGGTATGATAACACGGCTCGACACACAATCACTTCTCTTTTTTTCTCAGATAATCACGGGTGGAAAAAATTGGTCCTGGTGCAGCGTCCGATGGGTTAAATAAGCGAGTGTCGTAACATATTCTTCCAACGGGTAGGAATGATTCCATTAATTTGAATCTCTCTGTTATGGCGCAGTCTCAACGTCCCAAACATGGTTCATCCACCCATAAATGTGTTTCCTATCCATTCTAGAGCATCGTTCTAACGGTCGGGGTGCCTCCAATGGTCATATAGCTTCGTCGGGGAGAAGTCCCATTCTGTGCGGTTATGTTGTTCCAACAAGTTTCAAATCCTGCAAACCTGTCTCCTACGAAGTCTTCCATGTAAATTCCTGTAGCTTTTCCAACTTGGCTTTATTCTTACTGAGCTTCCCTGGCTTCTTTCCTGTGATCTGAGTTTCTCTAACTGTTTCTAGATTTATCTTTCCATTCCTATTCTTATCTTCTCCTAGCATAGTGACTTTGCATTGTTGATGTGCTCTCAAAGGGTTCGAAGTCAATACCTCTTCTCTTATTAATTCCAGGGTGGGTTTTCTTCTTTCTTGCATGAATAGGTCCTTCAAACCTTCTTGCGTTCTTTCAAATTCAACAACTAATTCTCTTTCCCTCTCTTGCTTCGACCTATCTTCTCATTCTTCTATCATTCGATCTATTTTTCTAGCTATGAAATCCCTTAGTTCTTGCTTTTTCTTTTCTGTGGCTTCTTCCTTTGCTTTCCTTATGATCTGATCCTTCTCGATCCAATTATTTCCTAACAAAACTGGGAATGGGGCATTGTTCTCAACAAACTTAATGACTTCAAATTTCTCTTCAGTCGGTGTTCCATGGATGATAACAGGTACATTAATAACTCTTCCACATAGGGTTATCATCTTTCCTTTGAACAAGCCTATCCTTCCCAATGAAGGTACCACCGTAGGCTTTCCCAAAATTTCCCAAGTGTCTTCTGTCATAATATTCACTTGTGTTTCCTCATCCAAGACACAATCTATGTCAAAGTCTCATATTCTTGCATTTATGTATTGTTTTACCTTCAAGATCTTTGGTAAACTGACATCCTTGTGATTATTCATCGTTTCTTTCAACTGTGATAACATAGTCTGAGATTTTTCTGACTTATTCTCTTGATGATTATTTAACATGCTCTTATTCTCTTGAATTCCTTCATGGTTTTCTTGTCTCATGTTCATTTGTTCGACTTTAGCAACCATCTTTGGACAATCCTCAACTTCATGACCAAAAATTCTACAACAAAGACAAATAGGACCTATACCAGGGCATTCCTTAGCAAGATATCTCAGTATTTTGCAGTTATAACATAATGTCAATCCTCTCTTTCTCTTGTAAGTTCACCAACTTCTCCTGTACTACGCACTAGGATCACAGTGTTGGACCTGCAATCTGCAAAAGTTATTTCTAGGTTCCTGCATCCATTTATTAGTCCAAAAATTCTTTCTATGCATAGGAATAAAATATCTTTCTTCATTTCTATTAGCTTTAATTAGATCAAATCTTTCTTCTAACTGTGCCCTAGCTTTTAGACTAGGAAAAAATCTATTAAACATACCTAAATTCATACTTTTGAAACTTTTTTTTTTGCTTATCTTACTCTTATCAAAGCACAAAGCTTTACCTCTTTTAAGATCTTACCTCTTTTCTTCAGATCAAGTTTCTTTCTTAGCACAGAGCTTCGCAAGTCGAGTATTGTGCACTAAAACATCAAATCTATGCACAGATCTTCCCTTTTCTTCATTTCCCAGCAATCATAGTTTGAGTCCCAGCCACAGAACCATTTGTTGGCATAGGGGCAGACCCAGGGTTCAACGCTTCAACAACGCACCAACAAAACCCTAACTATCAACCCTTTCGGCAACACCTGCAAAGCAGGCGAAGTCTCACCTGAGGTAGAGGCACGAGGGTTACAGGACTCAGGTGTCTGTAACCAAGATGGGACACAGATCTGTGATTACTACACTTCACAAGTATTTTAATAACACTTAGTATATGCTATGCATTAGTTCATTAGATTCATTAACATCGCAAAACAAACCCTAAGGTAGATCGGCACAGTAACTGTAAAGATTCAGAATGTTAGAAAAACAAGACCGCGGAGCAATAAAATAAAAAAAATGTAGAAACAAAACATAGAAGACACACAATACAATAGAGACACAGATTTACGTGGTTCACCCAGTGTGGGCTACGTCCACCAGAGAAATTGTCAAGTCCTTCCTTTATTATTATCCAACATATGAAGGGATACAACCTATAGCAAACCCGTTGTAACTTCCTCTTCTTTCTCTCACAGTCTCTCGTCCCAGAATACAATATTCGCCATAATGCATAGCCGGAATACATTTCCCTCATAACAGAGGGTTACCTTCTAGGAAAAAAAAACCTAATATAATTTCTACCATTATATATGCGACCTTATAATGAATGGTCCATATTTACAATGAAATTAGAATATACATTTACAAGGCAATTTTTCCTTCGGGGGCTTCACCCCTGAACCCCCCAGTCAGAGGGATAGAGCCCCCAGACCTCGCAAAGGGGGTACCCCCTCTTTGCACTTCCCCGTGTGGAAGAATGTACATACTTCTGGGGTGTAAATTCTTCATGGGGTATAAAAGCGGTTGAAAAACACAAGACCTCTGAATCAGGAAGATAATCAGGCTCCACAACCAACAAAGAACTCCAACTACTTAGCACATAACCATGAGTTAGATCTAAAATTCATCCATCCTTAACACATGTGAAGCACTAAGAATCTATAGATCTATCTAACATCCATAATAAGAAAAGCAGATTCAAAATATAACAACACAACACGAAGCAACCAGAAGACACAATATATACGTGGTTCACCCCAGTGTGGGGCTACATCCGCCAATTGCTTCGTCCTCTTTATTAGTCTCCAATCTCTTACATTCATTTGCTCCTATGCACTAAGCCACAGAGCCAAGCTTCACAGAGGACAGGAGATCTGCGCACTGAGCACCCGATCCTCCTTCCCAAAATTAGGTCAAGGAACAGAGCCAACTCCTTTATCAAGCATAGATATTTACATACACATTATGTTGCACAAAGAAATCAGAACTACTTGCACTTAGCTACTTAGAATTCACTCTCTAAGTCTCTTACATCGCTTTTCTTCTCTTCTAACTACTTTCTACAATACATTCTTGCTTATTTATACTTTTACAATAGGGCCTAAACATGGGTAAACCCATCGGCTGACATCCCATAACCCATTACAAAAACCCTAATGAACCCCTTGATGGGTCTACAAAGCCCACAAAACAAGTGATATCCACGATCTCAGCTCCACCTGGGCACTCCTTCCTCGATCACCATGTCAAAGTAAAAAAAGTGGTCAAACCTGACCAAGATTTCCTCAAAATTTGGTCGAGGGCCAACATAAGAGTTCTTACTGGTGCACATTTTTCCATGACAAATTTCTTCAATATTTCCTTGAGGTATTTACTTTGAGAAATGAAAACTCCTCTTTTTTATTGATGAATCTATAGACCAAGAAAGAAGGAGAGTTCCCCTAACAAAGGAATTTCAAAATCTTATTGCATTGCAGCTACAAACTTCTTACTCATTAATTCAATGTTACTACAAAAAATAATATCATCAACAAATACTACAATAATTAATAGGCCATTACGTTCAGCCTTGATGTATAAGTTGCTATCATCCATTCCCTTTTTAAATCCTTACTGGTGAAAATACTTGTCCAGACTGTAGTACTAAGCTCTTGGAGCTTATTTTATCCCATACAAGGATTTCTTTAATCAACATACATAATCATTTATGTCGGTTAGATGAAAACCCTCTAGTTGCTTCACATAAACTTCTTCCTCTAGGTCACCATTTAAAAAGACTGATATGACATCCATCTGATAAAATTTAATTTTTTTGTAGCATGCAAAATCCATAAACATCCTGATAAATTAAATTCTTGCAACAGGGAAAAAGGTTTCTTCAAATTCCACGCCTTCACTTGAGCATACCCTTTGCATACCCATCTGGTCTTGTTTTTGACTACCTGTCCATCTTCATTCAACCTGTTTTTGTATACCCATTTAGTTCCAATTACATTCTTGTTATTGGGTCTTGGAACAAGACCCCAAATCTCATTTTTCTCTATTTGGTCTAGTTCTTCATTCATGGCTTTAACCGAGTGGTCATCCCGAATTGCTTGCACAAAATTTTGGGGTTCACTTACAGACAACAATGTAAAATTTGCAGAGTTATAAATATCTATATGTTTTCTTCTAGTTTTTACACATGCTTCCTTGTTTCCAAGAATATGAATTTTCGGATGATGTTTTTGAACATATAGCTTGATGGAGTATTTAACTATGGTGTTTCCATTCTCTCCTCTTCCTTTGAATCCTCTAGTTCCCAATTCTTGTTCATTCTGTCATCTTATGGTTCATTCTTGATTGGTTCATAATATGGATCATCATGATGTTGGTGTCTCACTGGATGAAGTGGTTCTTCATCTACCTTTACATCTATACTCTCAACAATCTTGTGGAGTCTTTTATTGTAGAACTTGTACCCTTTTCTCCTATAGGAGTATCCTAATAAGATAATTTCATCAGCTCTAGTTTCAAACTTGCCAAAATTGTCTTCATTTCATTTAATGTGGCATTTTCTTCCAAATACCTTGAAATGCTTTATTGATGTTGATCTTCCATGCCATAGCTTGGGAGGAGTTTTATTATTGTTTACTCTTATGTGAGATTTATTGATAATGTTGACATCAGTTTGAATGGCCTCTCCCCAAAAGGCATTAGGTACCTTTGATTCATCAAGCATGGCCCTGGACATTTCTTGAATTGTTATATTCATCCTTTCTGCAACTCTGTTCTACTGAGGGGTTCTTGCAATATAAAATTAGCTCTTGATCCCATGTTTTTCACAATAACTATTGAATTCATCATATGTGAATTATCCTCCTTTTCCTGACCTTAAGCACTTTATTTTTAAGTCCATTTAATTTTCTACCCGCACTTTGAATATTTTACATTTTTCAAAATCCTCAAATTTATTCTTCAATAGTCCAACCCAATTCATCCCGGTATAGTTATCAATCAACAATATGGAATATTTTTCACCTCACGGTGATTGTGTACTAGTAGGGACACAAATATCTATATGGATCCACTCAAGAGGTCAAGTCATGTAGTGTTATCTTGCCTTGAATCAAACTCTTGATTCATTTCCAAACTGACATGACTTGCAGACAATATTCTCAGGTTTGAAAATTTTAGGAGTATCTCGTACAATATATTTTCTTCCTAGATTAGCAAGCTAATTAAAACTAAGACGACCTAATCTTTTTTGCAAAAGCTATATCTCATCAGTTTTACCAATGCTACATTTTTCTTTTCCTTCTTCTAGGACATACACATTCCCTGGAGTTCTAACTGGCTTTACAACAGTCTTACCTATATTTGCATCCATTACTTTACAACCTTTTGAATGAAAGACAACATTGTGTCCTTGGTCACACATTTTACTTACACTTAACAAGTTATATTTTAGACCATCTACATACAACACATTTTGTGCTTTTCTCTTTCCCTTCTTATCTTGATCTATTACAATAGTTCATTTTCCTCTAATTCTAGTTGGAGCATTGTTTCCAAAAGTAACATTACCACATTTTTCTTTAGTTAGGAATTCAAACTCAGTCTTGTCTCCTTTCATGTGCTTGGAGCAGCCACTGTCAATATACCATAGATTTTCTTGATTTTTGGCATATAGAGTGAGTCCACATTTTTCTTCCTCCAAACCTTGGTAAAATTTTCTTGTCTGACTTACTTAAAGATAGACAACATCTTGCTTTTGCATTCACCTACATTTTGTTTAAAATTATTTCATATGTGGCACTAGATTTCATTCAGTAAAGGAGAGAAGGATTTATTGAAAGAGTTTTGAACCATAGCCATTTGAGGTTTACTGAATCTCATTCCTACATTTTTGTTATATCTAAAAGTCCCGCAACTCATAATCTTATGTACAAATCACCAGAAGATAAAAAAAATATCCATATAAAAAGTTTGGATTCCTTGGAATGAAGAACTTACTTGAAGGAATTGGTCTTTGTATGCCAACTTGATAAAATTAATGAATATGTTGCTTCCTTGTTTCATATTTGTTTGTTTGGTTGGGATGATCCATTTATTACTACTTCTTATTTTCATTTCCTCACTTGTTCACCTAACTGTTGTATCCCTCGAGAGCATTGGCATAGCTTGTGCGCTTCTTAGTAGTTGATGTGTCGATGCTTGACTCACCTTTGACAACGTTCAAAATTTCCTTATATCCTAGTCTTTTCTTGTCATCCAGTGATCTTTGGTTGCTGAGAATGTTATCTAGGCTTTCATATTCTCTTACGAATTTAATATTAATTTGAGTCTTGGAATTCTCTAGATATCTTCTTAAGGATACTATTTATTCTTCTAGGTTGTCACAAATGTTCTCCTTTTCTTTTATCTGATTAATCAATATTTCTTCCCTTCTTTTGGCCTCTTCTAGTTGGATTTTTAAGATGAATGTATCTTTTCTAATCTCATTGTCTTTTTCATTATAAATTTGTAAATGTTATTTTCTTAGTCTATTCTTTTTCTTGAGTCGGTAAATTTCCTCCAGAGCACTAATGAATTCTCCTTCCATGTCGACTACAGCTTCACACTCTTTTGTCCCAAGTTTTTCTTGATTGGGTCTTTGTTTCTCTAAATCCATGATAATTTTTTCATCTTGAGTTTTATCTAGATCATATTCTTCTTCTTCATTCTCTGAAGATTTGTAGTTATCCTCCCTTAAATAAAAATTGTTCCTTTTAAAAGAATTTTTCTTTCTAAACTCGCTAGGTTTATCCTTTCCTTTTCTTCCTTTTTCATTGGTGTTGTTTTCTTTGAAAGAAAATTTGGATGCAAAATGACTAACTTTACCACAATGAAATCATTCCAATGGTAGAGTACCTTTATACTTTCCAAAGCCCCTCTTCAATTTCCTTACAAAGTTAGCTTCTTATTCATTTGAGAAGTGTTAAGAAGAATCATGATCCTAAGATGTTGATGCCTTGAAGACTACATCCTTTACATCTTGTTGTTCTTTCCTAGTCCTTATCTCATAAGAAGTGAATATTCCATGGAGCCTATCCATAGTCAGTTTTTTTATCTCATGAATTTCTTCAATAGCATAAACCTTCACATTAATTCTTGAGGGAAGAGATCTTATTACCTTATCAACCACAATAGCTTGTTCAATATTCTCACGTAGCCCCTTCATATTATTCATAGTCTCATCTACTCTAAGAAAAAAACCTGCAATATTTTCATCTTCACTCATCCTCGGGCTTTCAAATTGCATTCTGTGAGCTTGAAGTTTGGAATATTTCACTTTCAAATCTGCTTCATATTTGTTTACCATTTTGTCCCATATTTTCTTTGTGGATTCCAATTGCATTACTTTAAAAAAAATTGTTTCTACAAGCCCACCTTGGATAACATTCATAGCTCTTGCATTACTGTAATAATTTTTCTTACCAGCTTCATTAGTTGGAGGAGTTGTTGGGATTTTATAACCATGTACCATGATCTTCCAGACTTCCATACCAAGAGACATCAAGTAGGTATTCATTCTGATTTTCCAAAAAGAAAAAAATATTCCATTGAATAGAGGAGGTGTGGTTGAAGAAGGAGAGGAACCTTAAATTTCCATACTTTTTGTGTGATATTCCTTCCAACTATTAGGTTGTTACTGGAAGAAACTTTCTCTGATACCAATTGTTGAGACTCATAGTAATACTGAGAGGGGAGGTGAATCAATATTACATCAATTTTCTCGATTTTATCTTCTTTAAATTATTAATATTATTCGAAGTGATTACTTAATCACCAATGCATACATAAATCAAAACAACACAAAAAACAAATTACACCAGAATTTTTACGTGGAAACCCAATGTAGGAGAAAACCACAAAACATATTTTTTTATGTTCTTCTACAAGCACCGACTTACAATTTATAATCTTTCAGCTTGGCAGGAACCCACCTATTGCAAATAATGAGGACACCAATACTCTTAGGCACCAACCTATTCCAAATGATGAGGACACCAACCCTCTCCCTTGCACCACCCTACCTCCATGTATTCAGTTTTCTCTAATGAAATATTTCTTACATAACTAGACCTTTCACAAGAATTTTCTCTTCAATTCAAACACCGTCTAAGATATCCCTAGTTCAGTTCCTTTCAACAATTACATAAGATTTTCCCTCTTTTTGCATCAACACCATAATCGATCAACACACATACCTATTTATAATATATTTTCCCGAGCTCAACTAAGTGTATTTGGATGCATAACATTTATATTGTGGACATATCTTGACTAGATCAAAGCACAGTTAGTCATATGTAGAAACACTTCTATCTAAATTAAGTATGTGGACACATAAAAATTATATTGTGGACATATATTGATGACATCAAAGTCCAGTTAGTTATATGTGGACATACTTCTCTCTAAATTAAGAATATTTCTTGTGCAGTTACGACTGGAATTTCTTTCACTAAATCAAATGGACCAAATATTCCTTGTTTTATGAAAATGTTCAAGGATCATCACTGATACTTTAAATTATTAACGAAGGTTTGATTCTGTGACCAAATCTTTCATCCCATTAAAATTGATGCAACCATTTACATTACAGAGCACCCAATGCACAGATAGAATAGGAGCACAAAATTCAAGTCATAAGTATTAAACTTGTCTCACTTTCCCTGTAGTGTGCTCACCCAATAGCCCCACCAGACTATGAGAATTCCCTGGTGACTCACTTACTTGACTATTGAACTTCCACTTGTTTCATCATAGTCCACTACGTCGTTCATCACACTAGCTCAAGGCACCCTGCAGATTTTCTTATGTGCCACTCACAAGAGACCAGATTCATTTCGTCACACTCCACTGAATCGTTCATCACACTACAACATCAATATCTGTCACTCCAATTTGCAACAATGGTAAGGTAAATATGTTGCAATCTAATCCGTTTCATTTTTCTCCATCGTACTTCACTTCTGAACTACATCATAAGTCATGCCCTTGTCGATCTAGCTACAACTATATGTTATCGCCAATAATTTTTTCATCGATCGATCATATATGCCATCAAGTCCTATCAATTGATATTCTTACTCTCCATTGATCCTTTCATCCTTTGATCCTTCTACGCAGTGTTGTTTTCATCCTTTCATGACTTCCTCTATTTGTGCGTCATACTTTGTGTCATAATTTTTGTTATTACATGCACTCTTATTTTAATCTTTTCATGACTTCCTCCCTTTGTGCGTCATACTTTGTTCCATACTGTCTTTTATTAAACACACTTTTTTTTTCATCCTTATATGTTATTGCACTATAAATGACCATGTTTGTGACCACTTTGACATCAATGACAACATATGTGCAACAGGTTGAAGAAGTCGATAAAATTTGTCATCTTCAGAATATCCAACAAAAATAAACTTCTCACTTTTAGGTTATAATGATGATTCACATTATTTTAGAAATTAAATGAAAGAAAATATATTACAATGAAATAGACATAAAATTTTCCATAAATAGAGAAAGACAACAATACATGATTTCTATTAATGAAACAAATGTACAGAGACCGTAAAAATACAGAGTGCAAGATTGGCTAGAATGGTGGCAGCTTTATCTTGGAGAAGATATGTGACGACTATGCTCATTCACAAGAACATGATTACAATGAGGCTCTGAAGGACCTTTTATGATAAACATGAATTCCAAAACCCTAGAGATCTAAAAACCTAACCCTAGGAGATGAAACACCAAAAGTAATGTGGGCCTTGTTGGGGTAAGTTAGTACATTAACTTCCTGGGGTTGTAACTTTTGAATACGATCTTCGTTTTAGGTGTGTGATATATTGTTGGAAAGGTATTTTAAAGAACTATGCATTATTCCATCAAATTACTTTGTCTACAGTTTGACTTTGGAAAGCGAAGAAAACACTGTTTAGAGCCCCAAAACGACCCTGGAAATACATAAAGATGTAATGACATGAAAAATTCCAAAATAATCTAGTTGGAATAGTTGGGAGGACACCGATATCCACATGGATTCTTTGTAGGGATTCAAGACATCCCTGTAAGTGCAAAACCCATAGTTACAAATAAATGTCCCCATTACATAGAAACGTGTTGAACCGAAAATTGTCCAGATGATCTAGTTGGAATTTGGAACATGTGGGTGGCCACCAATATCCATCTGGATCAATCCTCCCCCTTAGGAATAAATGGTCTCCATTGTGTTGAGTTTCCGGGGAAGAGGGGAAACCATTTTCTGAATCTGAATTTTAGTGAGTTGCGTGCCTTGTTGGAGAAGTTGCATTGCTTGGTCTGTGGAAGGTTGTCGCGAACCTGTTGCTGGCGGGGTTGAATATGTTCCACCAACCTGTTGTCTCTGGGATTTATAGGGAATTATATAGGAACCATTGTACTTGAAGAAACAATATCTTCTTTCTCTTATGCAATCTTCTTCTGCTGGATAGAAGGTGTTGAGGCTGCAGTGGTCATAGTGGCCTTATGTGCATCCTTTGAACAGACTGTGAAGAAGATGAATTTTTCAATATGAGAGATTACCTTGTGGCACTGTTTTGGTGGAAAAGTAGTCGAAACTACCTCTGGTATCCTGTAGAGATGACCCCCCAGAGTAATTATGACACTACGGGGTCGAGACTCATAAACACAATGACGTTTCCACATATATGGTTGGCCCAAAACAACATCACAAACATAAAGAGGGAAAAAATCACACACTACGTCATCCTTGAAGGGTTGGATGCCATAGGATAGGCGACATTGCTGGCAGACACAAATATCGCGTCCCTGGTGAAGCCACCCAATATTGTATGGCTACGGGTGTGGTGTTGTTGACAACCCAAACTATTTGACGACCTCATCTGTTACGAGGTTCTTATGGATGCCACTATTATTAATGAAATGAACCGGGGTCCCATTCACCCACATCTGTGAATGGAAGAGTCGCTCCCCCTCTTCAGGATATATTGGTTCTTCTAGTTGAATTGTTGTGGTCGTGATAGTAGCAGTGGGGTCTAGGTCGATGATCTGTCTGTTTTCAATATTTTCTGGATCAGATTTTGAATCAGGGTTTGGCTCCTTATCTTTGAATTTGACCACCAATGACTGTTTTGAGTGACATTCATCTGTTTTTTTCCATGGGATTTTGTAGAAGTCGCACCAATTCCCAGTGTCATTATTCATCTTTCCTTTACCCTTATTTTCCTATGTATTGGACTGGTTCTCGAGAGGATGTTGGTTAGGTCCATCTTTACCATGATTTGGTTGTTGTAGATTTGTATACCCAAACTCCCATTTTTTCGGTTGCCTAAATTTCTGCTCGATTTTGAAATCATATCGATATGCAGCTCCCACTGATGAAATGTTTAGGAAATCCATTTTGGTTTGGATGTACCTATGCAGAGACCCATGGTATTTCAAAACCAGATGTCTCTTGGAGCCTTTGATGCCCATCTTGGTGTGAAAGCTATGGAAAGTATTTGTGAACTCCGACACTGTTTGGATCTTCTCTTGCCATAGTGTGGTCCATCTCATGTATTAGTCTTCATAGTTATCAACAAGGTAGTATTGTTCCTTGACCGCATCCAAAAAAAAATCCCAAGTGGGATTGGCCCCATATATTCAAGATTCATTTGTGGAAATTTTCTCCCAGTAAGTTTCCCACCAATGTTTGACATGGGGGAGAGCCTTGAGGAGTGTGAAGGTGATTTTTTCCCTGACAGAAAAATTGTGAACAAAGAAATAACCTTCTAGCAGATTTAACCATTTTTCTAAGGCATCTGCATCTATTTGACCTTCAAATACAGGAATATCAAAATTAACTTGTACCTTGAAGGGAGAGGTTCCTCCAAATTGGTTTCTTGATGAATATGTTCATGTTTCTATCAACATGCATTGAAGGATATGGGAAAAATTCTCCATCATTTCTTCCCACTATCGCGCGAGAGCTTTCTAAAGCAACAAGTTAATATAATCTTCTACTCCATTTTTTTCTTTTCTTCTGCCATAGAGGGTTTCTTGGGCATGTGAGAGTTATATTCCTCAAGAGAGACAAGCTCGAGACCCAACTTGCTATACTCGGACCTCATTGGGGACATGCACTGAAAAACGATCAAGAGCGTCCTACTCTGATCCCACTGATATGGATTATTTTCGAAACGAAATGAAAGCAAAGATATTATAATGAAATACACATAAAAATTTCTAGAAATAGAGAAATACAACAAAACATTATTTCTATTAATCAAAGAAATGTATAGAGACTGTAAAAATACAGACTTCAAGACTTGCTAGAATGGTGGCAGATTTATCTCTGAGAAGAGATGTCACGACTACGCTCATTCACAAGAAGATGATTACCTCTGAAGGCCTTTTTATGATAACCATGAATGAAAAAACCATAGAAATCCAAAAAGCTAACCCTAGGAGATGAAACTCCAAAAGTCATGTGGGCCTCCTTGGGGTAAGTTAGTACATTAACTTCCCAAGGTCATAACTTTTGCATACGATCTTCGTTTTAGGTGTGTGATAGCCAGTTGGAAAGGTAATTCCGAGAACTATGCATTATGTTGTGAAACTCTAACTCTATCTACAATTTTACTATGGGAAGACAATAAAACACTGTTTAGAGCCCCAAAACGACCCTGGAAGTACAGAAAGATGTACTGACATGAAAAATTCCAAAAAAATCCAACTGGAATAGGTGGGCAACCGCCAATATCCACATGGATGTTGTGTAGGGCTTCAGGACAACCCTGCAAGTGCAGAACCCACAGTTACAAAGAAATGTCCCCATTATAGAGAAACACGTTGAACTGAAAATTGTTGAAATGAGCCAATTGGAATTTGGAACAGGTGAGTGGCCACCAATATCCACCTAGATCAAATGCTTTACATTTCTTGTTAAGAATGTATTCCCATGCTATATTACCAAATACACGAAAGTATCTTATATATGCCTTAATTTTATCCCATGCTTCTTCTAGTGTTATGTTTTTTAAATCCTTTGTGGGAGTATGATTTACTATGTAATTTTCACTATTGATGGCTTTCTATCAATAATTAAGACTTAGTCCCTTAGATTGGATCATACAATTATCCATTTCTTTTATTGTGTAATTGTTTCGCTTATCAACACCATTTTGTTGCAGTGTATATGGAACAATATGTTGCATTTGCATGCTTTATGTAGTTCATCCAGAATCGGATCCAGAAGCTTGACAGGGCTAAAAAATGTTCAAAAATGAAAGTGCTCGAAATCCGACGAAACCAACGCCATTGTGTCCGTCTCTTCTTCCTGATTCCAGCCATATATTTACTTAATCAAACAGGATTCATATGCGAAAGATATCGCGTTCTGTCCGAAAACCCCAACAGGGAAAAAAATGGGTGACTGTACAGTCCGTACAGTGCCACATGGTAGGCAGACTATACAAGTCGTACAGATGACGTGGAAGCTCCTGGAGATAACACGTGGCAGGTGATGTGGTGTACAATTGGTACAGTTGGACCAGTCAGAGGGTGACACGTGTCACCACTGTAAGGGTGACACGTGGCATAGGCTGACGTGGCAGGGATGACGTCAGCAGGCTGACTGGGCAGGTACGGTGACAGGTGGTAGGGTACGTGGCAGATACGTGGATGAGTCAACATTCGACACTTGGCAGTTTTTTTTTGGTTGTTGATGTGCCACGTAGCCCAGTCATGGGCTGCCACGTGGCACCCTATGGTTGGCTCGTGGTTTGTGTACAATTTTATGGTCTCAACTGGGGTCGAACCCCTAACCTCTCCTCTGGGCTACGGACTGGCAGGACCGGGCTAACCGCCCGCTCCACATGTGGTTTTTAATAACTATATGTTAAAAAATTTATTTGAATTGGAATGAAACGACATACGGAGATGGAAAGGGCTGGGGCTTAGCCCTAGCCCACGGTATGTTGTATGATATGTGACCACCCCATATAACCGGGAGCGTGGGGTTAAACCATATACGTGGGAGTAATGGGATAGGGCCTAGCCCTTGGACCCCGCGCCAGCATGTATCCACCGCCAACGGATCGGGGGCTATCCTTACCAAAAGGCACGGGGGGTTATGACTGTTAGCCCGAGGATCCATGGACCGCGCCACAGGACCAAGAGCCAGTCGGATACAGGGGGGGCAACACACTATAGGGACAACGCCTAGCCACATGGAGGTGCCCAAGTGACCAGGGGCGCGCAAGCTTGGGGGCTGCACCCAATTTTAAAACAAAAGTGGTTTTTTTGTTAAAGTTTTGGATTTTTATTGATATTGTGCCTAATATTAATGGATTTTGGTCATTTTTGGGAGATATTGGGCATTTTTGGAGCCCAAATTTTGGGAGGAAGTTGGGGATGGATAACCAACTTCAGATCTATAAAAAACAAGTCTGTTTGAGGCCATGGAAGACATTCAGAGAAGAGTTATGCTGAAGGGAAGCCAAGCCAAAGCCATTTTTATGCAGGGAAGCTATTGAGGAGCAAATGCTTGCGGGCCATTTCTGGGAGCTCC
>ML788637.1:544856-554900 GCA_009831015.1 Picea engelmannii
TTTTCTACATGGATGATAGTGGCTTCAGTAAGATGAAACAGGGTTCAAATGGCTAACAATATACTGTCAGTTGTCATGATTGTGTTACAGTTGATCTTAATGAGACATGTGCATAGCACAGAGTTCAGAGACAGAGGACAATCCGGGTGGCCTATCCTAAGCTTGTTGACTGGTCAGTAACCTTTTGGGGACCAAAAGGTCTTTTAGTGGGGAGGTGTGATCCATAATCAGATCCAGAAGCCTGACAGGGCTCAAAAAGGCTCAAAAATGAAAGTGCTATGAATCCGACGAAACCAACGCCATTGCGTCTGTCTCGTCTTCCTGGTTCTGACCATATATTTACTTCATCAAACGGGCTTCGTATGCGAAAGATATCACGTTCTGTCCGAAAACCCAAACAAGCAAAAAAATGGGTGACTGTACAGTCCGTACAGTCCCACGTGGCAGGTTGACTGTACAGGTCGTACGGCCGTACAGATGATGTGGCATCTCCTGGAGACAACACATGGCAGGTGATGTGGTGTACAACTGGTACAGTTGGACCAGTCAGAGGGTGACATGTGTCACCACTGTAAGGGTGACACGTGGCACAAGCTGACGTGGTAGGGATGACATCAGCAGGCTGATTGGGCAGGTACGGTGACAGGTGGCAGGGTACGTCGAAAATACGTGGACGAGTCAGCATTCGACACTTAGTAGTTTTTTTTTGGTTGTTGATGTGCCACGTGGCCCAGTCATGGGCTGCCATGTGGCACCCTATGGTTGGCTCATGGTTTGTGTAAAATTTTATGGTATCAATCGGGGTCGAACCCTCGACCTTTCCTTCGGGCTACAGACTGGCAGGATTGGGCTAACCGCCCGCTCCACATGTGGTTCTTAATAACTATATGTTAAACAATGTATTTGAATTGGAATGAAATGAAAAACGAAGGTGGAAAGAGTTGGGGCTTAGCCCCAGCCCACGGTATGTTGTATGATATGTGATTGCCCCATATAATCGGGAGCGCGGGGTTAAACCATATACGCGGGAGTAATGGGATAGGGCCTAGCCCTTTGACCCCGCGCCAGCATGTGTCCACCGCCAATGAACTAGGGGCTATCCCTACCAAAAGGCGCAGGGGGTTATGACTGTTAGCCCGAGGATCCATGGACCGTGCCACAGGACCAGGAGCCAGTCGAATACAAGGGGGCCAACGCACTATAGGGACAACGCCTGGCCACATGGAGGCGCCCAAGTGACCAGGGGCATGCAATCTTGGGGGCTGCGCCCAAATTTAAAACAAAAGTGGTTATTTTGTTAAAGTTTTGGATTTTTATTGATATTGTGCCTGATATTAATGGATTTTGGTCATTTTTGGGAGATATTGGGCATTTTTGGAGCCCAAATTTTGGGAGGAAGTTGGGGATGGATAACCAACTTCAGATCTATAAAAACCAGGCCTGTTTGAGGCCATGGAAGACATTTAGAGCAGATTTATGCTGAAGGGAAGCCAAGCCAAAGCCATTTTTATGCAGGGAAGCTATTGAGGAGCAGACGCTTGCAGGCCATTTCTGGGAGCTCCGGACGTCCGTTTTGCATGCCGTTTTCTTTGCAGGGTTCTAGAGATCTGGAAGAACATGACCAGATCAGTCTTGTATCCAATTGGCACTACTGCGATGTATTTTTGAGCTTTTGAATAGAAATAAAGAAGCCTCCCCCATAGAGACAAAGGCCCAGAGACACAGGCAACGTTGTGCCGAACTCCATTATCAATTCTAGTGTTATGTTTTGTTGTCTATTATTTCATTTCAGATCTACATATGTGTATATGGCTATCATAATTCCTATTCTTTCCTCATTCTTTCATTAAGCTTCTCAATTGGATAATTAACACATGCAAAATTAAAACTCAACCATAGTCATTAAAAGATCCTACGGATCAGTAGTGCCATAACTTGTGAATTTGTTGTTCACATATTTGCCTCTATTATCTATTATTAACCTTTGAATTTGATGTCCTTATTGTTTTTCTACAAGGGCCTTGTAGGCCAAAAACATGTCAGAAACTTCACTCTTGAGTTTTAAGAAGTAAACCTAATTGTCTCTCGAAAAGTCATCAATGAAATTTAGGAATTACTTGCACCCAAAGAAAGAAGGAGAAGAAAGTGAACCCCACAAATTACTATGAACAAGATACAAAGGGGTCGAGACATGTATTTCAAAACCCCCTCGATGACATTTGTCAATAACACAACCGACACAAACACCATCTATGCAAGAAACAAAAGGAAGAACAATCACCATATTTTGATTACATAGTTGTTGAAATGAGTGATAGTTTAGATGACTAAACCGCTCTTGCCAAAGTTTGCTCATGTCATCACTATGAACAAAAAAAACTGATGGAAAAGATGAAGACCCAAAGTTGTCAAATTTGTACAACTTGGTAATATCATCAACAATTACATTTGCTAAGACATGATTAGGATATTTTAAATCTTTGATTACAACTTTGTGAGGTGAAAATACTACATTTGTACCTTCACTTGAATGAGTGATTTGATATACTAATACAAGGTTGCAAGCATTCAGGCTTGGAACACATAATACATCATTGAAATGACAATTATTTACCTGAATCATTCCAAACCCTACCACACTAAGAGATCTGTCATCACCAACAAATATTTGTTTGGTGTTACATTCATTAAGAGAAGAGAAAATGGATTTATCCTTAGACATATGATAAGGTTCTCTAGAATCAATAAGCCACTAATCAAAAGAAGAAGTAAATGTTTCATTGAAAGAGAAACTATAAGTAGAAAGTGCATGTCCATCAGAAGAATAGGTAGAAGAAGAAGAATCAATATTGATGTTGTGCATCTTCCTCGTTGCTTCTAAGGATTCCATCTTTTTAAAACATTTAGACTCTAGATGACCATCTCACCCACAAAGATTGCAATGCCCATTAGTGTTCTAACTCTTTTTTTTTGTCCTTTGTCGCCATTGGGAGTATAATATGGATGAGAGGGTTTGGGACCCTTGTTTTTCTTGTTGTTTTTGTGAGGATGTTTCTTCTTTGGATTCTTAGTTTTGTCTTCCTTCTAGGACACTAAGGATTTTTTAGATGTACCTACAATGTTGATCACTCCAAGTTGCAAGAGCTTATCTTACTCTCAAATCATAGAATCACAAAAAGACTCCAGAGTGGGAGGTTGGTAAGAACCCCCTAGAGATTTTCTAGTGGCATAAAAGGTAGATACAAAGAAAAAATATGCACTACCGAGATTAGAAATAATAGATGCATCTGTTTTCCTTTAAATCTATTTTACATTCTGAAAATATAAGTCTAAGTGTTTTGAACTTAGATAATAAATCTTCAATGCAAGCGAACTAATTTGGACTTGAATTCATTAACTAATTTTCAATCTCGTAGGATATAATCATATTGTGTTTACCAAATACAAATTATGGATGAGCTCGGGCTTCATCCAGGTTATCAATTCCTTGAAGTTGAAATTGTAAATTATGGGAGATGGACAATCCAAATAGTCCACGTGCTCCATCATTCTTATTAACCCATTTGAATATCTTTTTGTCATCAACGGGGGATTTTTCTTTTCTCAATGTAATATGGTACACTCCTTTACTTTTTAGGACATCCTCCATATGATATTTCCATAAGAAGTAGTTGGTACTGGTAATAAAAATATCACTTGGAGAATCCATATTAAAATATGGAGATAATATAGATTTAAGATATGAAATTAACTATCTAGATGGAAATATCTTGAAAAAAACAACAACACTGAAAATGGATTTTGGATGTGAAAGTTATGCCCTTTTTAAAAAATGTATAAACAATATCCAAAGTGCCATGTGTTAGGTATAAGTTCGCCCATGTGGTTATGGACGCACAATGAGATGGTTGAGTAAGAAAAAATTCCCTTGTTTCTCTAAGTTTTCCTATAAGCTCAATTTTACAAATAAATTAATTTATAGTGATGCACTTTTATAACTTAAATGAAATACACTTTACAATAAGGTTATGAAATAACTCAATATTGCACGAACTTTTTAAAAAAGTGACTTAAAAAAGGAGAGACTTGAACTTAAGACTTCTTAAAAATAAAACAACTTTCAACAAAATGAACTAATAACAAATATATAGCAAATTTTTTGAAGGAGAGGGGCTTTGATTGTTTTTTTATTTTTTACTCTTTTCCTCAAAGTATGTGCTACCCCCAAAACCCTTTTTTTTCCTGCTAAAAACTTCAACACAACCGCACACAAAAACAAACAAAATTTCAATAAAAAAAATTATGAATCTCCACAATAATGGGGTTAGAACTTGGTTAGCTTACTTGGAAAATGCAAGTTTTCTCTCTGTTTCTTATTTTCTAAGCTTGCATAAAGTGAAAATAATACGTTGAAAATAAAATGTTTTTTGCTATGTTTCTAATTTTCCATGATCCAAAAAGCACATGGAAAATAACATGCACGGAAAGGAAAGAGTAGAAAATCGGGAATAAACACAGAAAACTAAAATATTAAATCTATATTTAAAAAAAATAAATAGGTTATTATGAGTTTATACCTCTGAATCTGAAAAACAATTGGTTGAATCTTAGGAAAATCGAAACTTTTTCGAGTGAAAAAAAAGTGTTTCCAACTTAATGATATTCTCTAAACATAATGGAACATCCCACTCATCCTAGAAATGTACAAAAATAGAAGAACCTATAAATGTAGCAACACATGTTGGAATCTCGATCTATAATGTGAGTGGGTCTACAAATGAGCTCTAATACCATGTTAAAAAAAAGGATATTCCTATACAGGATGAACACTTTCAATAACCACCAACATAACCAAATCAAAGATTAATACATTGATTTTTTATGTGGTTAAAACCCTTAAAGAAGGAAATAATCCATATCCACAGCCAACATGGTCACTTGAGGCAATATATTAATGAAAAAGAAAAATATTTTACAAGAGAGTTTCTCACAATCGATCATCAAAAAATGACCCTCCATGTTCTTTAAATAGAGATCATGGACCAATATTCGAGTGTTAAGACACAGATCAATACAGTGGTTAAGATCGAGGAGAATATGAATGGTTAAATCACCCTATGTCTACAACATTTTGTGGTTTTCGGATTACATAACTACAAATGCATACTAATGCATACTAAAGAAACACACTAACACATTTTTACCTAAAAACTTGTTAGACCAAGTTGAACTTAACTAACTCTTAAGTGTCTAAATATCCTAACAAGTGCATCATTTATTTTATGTATGTGAGCATGTCTCTTATATTAGGTGCATCACTTATGTGAATGAGTGTGTAACTTACATTTCCTATGACATTTGTGTGCATGATTGTGTTTCTTATGTCATTGTGTTGCTTATGTGCATGAGTGTTTCTCTTATGTTTGAGAGTATTTATGTTAGGTGCATTGTTTATGTGTGGGTGTACATCACTTATGGTGGGAATACGTATTATGTGCATATGTGCTTCATTTATGTGGTTGTTGCATTTCTTATGTGCATCAATGTTTTTTATATACATCAATGCATTTTGTATGTGCGTGAGTACATCACTTATGTATTGTGAGTGCACTACTTATGTTACAACATGTGTTACTTGTGTGCATGAGTGCATCTCATATAGACATGAGTGCATCACTTATGTGGTAGGTGCATTAATTATGCACATGACTGTATCTATTATGTTATTTGCATCTCTTATCTATGTGAATGCATCAACACTTACGTGAAGTGCATCACTTATGTATGTGAGGTGTCCCTTTTGGGTATGTATGTGTAGCTTATGTTATGTGCAAGAGTGTATCTCCTATGTTAGGTGTGCCACATGTGATAAGTGCATCACTTGTGTGTGTGTTCATGCATCATAGATGTACGTGAATGTGTTTCTTATGTTACATGTATCACTTATATATCTAAGTGAATCATTGATGAGAATGGTTGTGTATGTTATATGGGTGACTGAATCTCATATGTTGTGTGTGTTTCATCTGTGTGTGAATGTGTTTATTTCATGGTTAGTGCATTTCTTTTGTGTGTCCTAGCCTATGTACGTTAGTTGGTCACCTATGGTATATATGTTTCTTATGTGCACGAGTGTGTCTCTCATGTTAGGTGTATTTTTTATGTGCATGAGTTTGTCACTTATTTCTCTCACATGACATTATATTGTTTCACACAATGTTAATATGCTAAAATAATAATAAGTCTGCAAAATATAGAAGACACCTCAAATTCTATTTTATCCATGCGAGCTCCTATAGGGTCTGAGTCAACTATAAAAAATCCTAAAATGGGCTCCCACTTTTATTGTTAAAAATTTAAGCTAATAAAAGTAAAATATAAATTATAAGGTAAGTAGCAACAACAACTTACTAAAAGTTTAAAAGAATTCAAAAGTCATTAACCCATGGTAATATTTAATAAATAATTATAAGTTACATTAATATAAAAGTTATAACTACTCTACCAGTTACCAATTGTAATAGAAGTATAATTGGAAAGTCACTAGGATATATACTAATAGATCACATGTTCAAACTTAATGGACGAGGAACACAATAAGGTGCAGACTAGACAAAATGGGATGCACAATGCCATTTTTTACCATTTTGCATCCTTTTTGGCACCCATTTTTCATTATTTTGTTTTCTTTTATGTCCTTTTTGCAACCCAAAATAGGATATATAATAAGAGGATGCACATTAGATATGAAAAATGACACCATATATATCATCCTTTTTTACATCTTAAAAATCTATGAAAATAAAAAGAATGACATGGGATGAAAAAAATGACACCTTCATGGTAATGTTCTGGCCAAATTAGAACCTCTTTTTTAATTTTATAATGGGTTGAAACTAGGTTGTTATGGATTCACAAAGAGACCAAATTTTTCCATAGGTCATGTATCCTTACTAACAACTCATACATTTTCCTACTTTAGAGTAAAATATATTGAAGAAACCCTTTCCATCAAAGTAGATCGGCATTGAGTATTATATGTAATATCTTTAGGACTCAACAATCCACTTGTGGATATTTTTTTAGTGATGGTCATAATCCATTAAACCGGCATATCATCTCATGTTTTAAGTGATTCCTCGTCCACCTTAACTGATACAATATCATTTTTTGAATTTGAAGCTAAGATTGTGCTATCTATAATGCATGATGGAATAAGGGAATTCTTCCAAAGTGGAGAAGAATTCATTATTACCATCCTAGTAGAAAATTCAATGCTACTAGAGGGTTTCCTTAGATTGAGAATAGTGTCTTTACCACATTTTCCATTATCTAGTTCATTGTCAACTTTCATGAACTTGGTATATTTAATAGATTTCCAAAACTATAAATTTACATGAAATTAGTATCTTTTAATGTGTTTTTAATAACTCATAAACTATTGATAAACTTTCCTTTTTAATAAACTCCAAAACTACAAGTTGGCATGAAATTGACATTTTTTAATCAATCCCAAAACTATTGATTTTCATGAAGTTATTCATTTTTAATACACCCCAAAATAATATTTATTTACATTAATTAACATTTTATTTTATATACCAATAAATAGCAACACATTTCCAACACATTTCTTAAGGGTAGATTTCACTAAATTTGTTCCATTTTTTACCATCATGTTTGCATCCTTGCTAAATTTCCCCTTTACATTTCATATTTAAGAATATTAAAATTTAAATGATATTCCTATGATTTTTATTCCCAACATGTATCATGGAATTATAATATGCTTTATGTTGTCTCTCAACCATCATTTACGGTGGTTGTCCATGATGGTTTTTTCTTTTAGAATATATGTTTACATTGAATCCTTCATATTTTGATAATAATTTTTTACTTATTCACTTATATGTGTTTTTCAATACGAGGATTATTTAGTTTTATTCAATTCGAAGAATATTTATTTTCATTTAATTTAACAATTTTAATAATAAAATTAAAAAAAATAAGAAAGAAAGATAATGTTGATATTTAAAACTATGGTTGTTGGTTTTTTAACTTAATGGTTGAGTTCATGAATAAATAGCCTTAAAACTTCAAAGATTTTGATATTAGCTAATATATTTTCATGTTTTCATGGTTGAAAAAAGGTTTAATCATTGTCATTGTTATAATTGTTATAAGAAAGGATCATTTTCAAATATTGTCATGTTAATTGGTTTTAGTATCACCGTGTGTATAAATTTAGAAATGATCCATTTTAACATTAATTTTGTCTTTAATGTATAAAATGAAAGAGGAATGTTTAATTGAAAGAATTTTTCCTTATCTATATTATAAAATTTTGATTATATTAATCACAAAAATCATCATAAGTATGAAAAGGCATGTTTATTTCGAAAATGATATTATTTTTTTAATAATTAATTATTTTTTTATAAAATATTTTTTCAAATATTTATAAAATTTCAAACTATAAATTTGTTTTTATAAGAAAATACAAAATCACAATATTATCAATTCAAAATTAAAAATATACTTAGCATGGAAAGTATGAATTCTTAAGATATGCTCATCTACTTTGTTCTAAATAGATTCCCCCTCCAATTAAATGAGATGAATGTTAACTTAATTACTTTTTTCATTTTATTAATCTTAAACTATGTGAATGAATTATTTAATAAACTTTTAATAATCTATATTCCAACATCCATTCTTACTATTTTTTTTTTTTTATTTACTTACTTTTCTATGTCCTTTACTTTGACATACAATTTAAAAATAAAGAAACCACTTTATCAATATGCATATATGTGGAACTTTGATCCCTCAATATTCTCAATTAGTTTTGGGTTAGGAATTATTATATCATGGTATTCTTTTCCTCTATTATCTCCTCTAATATTATGGTTATGGTTTTTATTTGGCATTCAAAACCATATTGTTGGAGTTCATGGACCTCTTTCATTATCAGAGTGTAATATGAGAATACTAGTGAAAATTAGTTTGAGATTCAATTAATCACAATATTGAAGTTAAGCATATTTTCTCTATATCCTCTACCCTTTTAAAATTTATATTGATCACTTTAAATAGTGCTTAAAAATTGGATGCAATGCACCAACCCTTACTACTATACCACTATTATTTCAAATATCATTTAATGTCTTTTAAGATTTTTTCAATAAGTATAATTTGATGGTAAATGTTGATAAACCAAAATCATAATTATAAAGTCAAAAAATCAATCAATTTTGAAATTTCCTACCTGATGGCCCACACTCCTATAAAATACTTAGTTTTTAACTTCAATCATAAGCTTAACTAAAACCTTAATATTGAACCTCGAGACATGGTCCACTCCTATAAACTACTTAGTTGTCATTTTCAAGGTTAACTAAAACCTTAGTATTGAAAGAAGATTATCTAAAAAAAACAATATTTACATGAAGTAATGCATATTATGACTTGGAAAACAACACTAAAGATGTGGATCTTTGGCATTGGATTAAAAAGAAAATATTTTTCTCTATAGCCTTGTAATGTTAGGGGTTTTTTATGCTTGAGAGTTTTTGGAAGATAACATAGAGAAACTTGGACCTCTTAAAAGAAAAAATATATTCTTAACCATTAAACCCAAACGTATATAATGATATCACTTAAAAAATAAACTTATTAAAAATAAAGCTCAATTTTAAAATAATATTAAATATTTTTGAAAAAATTATTAAGCTAAAAGGCATACACCTATTGACAATGGGTACAATTAATGATCTTTTAACTTTATTTAACCTTAAACCCTAATCTGATGGCTATGCATTGAAGATGCTGGCATATTCTTAGTCGTCCTCCAAAATTAATGGGTCAGATTTATTGTTCATAACTTTCTTGCATTTATCAAGGCATCCATTAACATGTTTACTTTTTAACATTTACCTAATCACATTAAAAAATTACTGTAAGGATATGTAATTGCCATGTTTAAATAATTAAGTAGAATTAAACCGTGACATCTAAATAAATGCCCACGTTCTACTTTTGAAC
>ML788637.1:579172-597251 GCA_009831015.1 Picea engelmannii
ATCTTTGGTGAGTTTCTGCTTTCTTTTCTTCTCTTTAACACTTTCCCGAGCCAGACTCTCAAACACAACATTGGTTTTTGCGAAGTTATCAGACAACTTCTTATACCTTTCTTTGATTACCCGTTCCAAGACCTCTTGTTGAGCGATTACCTCTTTCAGATGCTTGATTTTCTGAGTTTTCTTTGACTTAGAACTCTTTGATGTTTCTCCTTCCTCTGTATGAGTGAAGGTCTCATAATTCTGTGCAAACGCAGTTGACTGTTCAGGACTCTTGGTGACAGGGCTCTCATCTTGTTGCTCTGGTTCTGAGTCTGTGTAGGGCAAGTTTAATATGTTTGTTCTTTTCTTTGTAGGCTGTTCTGTGAGATGCTCTGTAGTGGTCTCAAAGTTTAACTTTTTATTTGACCTATGGGACTTCACTCCAGAGATTCTATCTTCTGGAGGTCCTGGTAGGGTCCTCCTCTGTCTCGAACTGCTTTGAGGAGTCAACTTTTTCTTTGAACCTTTCCCCTGTTCATTTACGGACTGAGTCTGTGTTTCAAAGCCTTCCCAAAATAGAAAATGTTGTCAGCTCCTTCCTTGTTGTTTTAATTCCTCCAGAATGATCAATTTAATGAGGCCAAAGTGACACAGAGTATTCTTCATGCTTAGGGGTTGAGCCCTGATCTTCTTGCAGACCTTAGTTAAACTCTTATGTAGGAAAAAAGGTAAATTGAGAAGAGTTTTACCTGTGAAATGGTCTAGGAGCTTGAAATGATACATCATGAGTTTGTCATACCTGCCCTCCGAGGTAATGTAGAGTTGGATGCCCTTAAACAACTCCTGCCACTCCTCTTCTAGATAGGAAACCGACATGCTCTTTTTCCATGCATTGTGCCTGAACTCTTCCTTCAAATAAGCTCTGAAATTCAAGTTTTTGGTGGCAGTGGTTTTGAACCAACTATGGCCTGATCTTGGTAGGCCGGTTGTTGCAGCAATGGTAGCTTCATCTACTATGATTTCCAAGGACCCAACACAAGCCTTATTCCCATCAAAATTTTTGGCAAAAGCCTCTGCTGTCGACTGGTGACAACCGTTCTGCAGCCTCTCAACAAATTCAATGCAACCTGCGTTTGAAAAGTGTTTTTGTACTTCTGGACGCGTTTGTAGGAAAGATAGGTTGTCCAACTCTTTCCTAAGTAGAGAACCACTGCGTCTCCTCGCCATTCTGTCACCCAAAATCTCAAACAATTTTGCATACACAACACAAGAAACTGATATTCGGGCCGAGGTCTTGCGTTGTTGAAAGAACTCGGGAGTCGGCTCTGTTTTTTCAACATTAGAAACTTAACAAACATTTGTGAACAATGCGTGATAGGGAAGCAATGATCTGATTTGATGTTGTCAGCCCGGTATTACAGCTTCTGTACCTGCACTAATGGATTTGAACTTGCCATCCCCGACGCCATGATTGTGGAGCATGAGTTTCTGAACCGGATCCAATTTGTAATATGACTTGGACATGGAACTCGAGTTTTCATGATTATCCACTTTCACCAGCGCGCCTTTCTTGATTTCATGACGTGAGTTGATCGCATCATCATTCGATTTTTGAAACGTGGATAAACGCACATGATTCCCGCTTTCTCCAGCCAACATCCCGTGGAAAATGTTCCTTAGCTGTTGAAACTGACCGCTTTCACCAGCGCACATTCCCATAGAAAACTCCCCTTAGCTGTTGAAACTGACCGCTTTAACCAGCGCACATTCCTGTGGAAAACACCCCTTAGCTGTTTGAAAGTCATCACTTTCACCAGCACACGATCCCGTAAGAATTGCTCCATAGCTGTTGAAAGTCTTCACTTTCACCAGCGCACAACCCGCGACAATGCTTCTTTGGATGTTTTGAAAATCAACACTTTCACCAGTGCACAGACCTATGAGAGACTCTCCTTAGCTATTGAAATTCGCCACTTTCACCATCTAACACTCATCTTTTAAACACACGTTAGCTGTTGAAAGCATTTTATGAAAATTTTAAAGGGATGACATTTATGGGTCATCTTATTTCTAAGACAAAAATCAAAACCTAAGTTTTGCAGCTAGAAAAACTCAAAAATAATTTGAGAAAACTACCAATAGCCATGTTATCCACCACAAAATGCGACCAAAGGGACGGGTTCATTTTGGGAGCTAACAGAAGGTATGAAAGGATATAAGCTCTCGAATCTAGGATCAAGGAAAATGGTGTACTATCGAGATGTGGTCTTCAGATAAGTCGGAAGGAAGTCTGATCCTAAAGAAATGGTTCAAACATAGAATAATCTAGAGAAGGTGCAATTTGAACCGAGGATCGAAGAAGATGATTCAGATGAGTCGACTGAATCAGAATAAGAGATGGAACAATCTACCCTGGTTGTAAGGAGGTGAGAACAAGTAAGAAAACCAGTAGAAAGATATATTCCTCCTAACTTATATTACATGTTTGTGTAGCTTTTGGCGATGATGAGCCCAAGTCAGTGGGTGAGGCAGTCAACTCAGCAGAGGGAAAAATCTGGAATGACACCATGGTCGAAGAGATGGAATCCTTGCACAAGAATGAGATGTGAGACTTAATATATTTACCCAGTGGAGGAAATCCTATCGGTATCAAATGGGTATTCAAGAAGAAGATGAATGCAGGAGGTCCAGTCGAGAAATCCAAAGCTCGACTAGCAACAAAAGGATATTCCCAAATCGAAGGAATAGACTTTGGTGATATTTTTTCTCCTGTTGCAAAATTAACCTCCATTAGAGTACTAATGTCTCTGGATACAACATTTGATCTAGAAATATAATATATGGATGTAAGGACAATGCTCCTACATGGGGACCTAGAAGAATAAATCTACATGAAACAACCTAAAGGATTTGTAGTAAAGGGAAAGAAAGATTTTGTGTGAAAACTGAAAAGATCCCTTTATGATATAAAGAAATCACCAAGGATGTGTTACCAAAAGTTTGGCACATACATCCTTAGTTTTGGATTTGAGAGAAGCAAAGTTTATCATTGCATATAATCCAAAGAATAAGGTGAGTGTTTCATATATGTAGAATTGTATGTCAAGGATATTTTGTTGATTGGAAACAACATGAATGCAATAAAGGAGGTGAAGAAGAAACTATCCTCCAAGTTCGACATAAAATATATTGGTGCAACGAACTTCACTCTAGGAATGGAGATCAAGAGAGATCGAGCAACTAGAAATCTCTGGTTGAACTAGAATATGCATATTGAAATACTCTTGAAACATTTTAACATGTAATATTGCAAACCTATGAAGGTGCCAATTCATGTGGGAGAAAGGCTAACCGTTGAACAATGTCCAAGGACACATGAGGAAATAGAGGACATGGCACGTGTTCTCTATGAAAGTGTTTTTGGTAGTCTAATGTATGCAATGGTCTGCACTCGACCAAACATTTCCCATGCAATCGGAGTGTTGAGTATATATATGTCGACATCCGGGAAGGAGAACTTGACAACTGTCAAGAGAGTATTCAGGTATTTGTGTGGCACAAAATACTATGCTATATGATATCAAGGAAAACTTGGAGGTAACAGTGAATTAAATGCATATGGATTTATCGACGTTGACTGGGCTAGAGATATGGATCGATGAAGGTCGACCAATGGATATGTGCTCAAAATGTTCCCTAGAGAAATCAACTGGATGAGTAAGTGACAAGCGATCGTAGCCTTGTCAAAAATAGAAGTTGAATACATGGAAGCCACTCATGGAAGCAAAGAAGCAATATGATTGCAAAGGCTGTGTTTAGGAATCGTGTTTGAGAAGAGAGCTATGAAGATAAGTTGTGACAGTCAAAGCACAATATTTCTAGTAAAGAACCTAGTTTATCATTCTATGACTAAGTGTATTGATGTACAATACCATTTTGTGAGAGACATGGTGGAAAGAAACAAAATGTTACTGAAGAAACTAGACACATTGGAAAACATAACAGACTCTTTGACCAAGTCTGTGAGTGCTATGAAATTCTCTTGGTGAAGAGAGGAAATGGGAATTTCTACCCTAGGTCTGTGAACGAGAGTTCATAAATCTCTTTGTTTCAACAAAAAAAGACAACAAGTGGGAGAATGTTGGGTTGTTATATTCTTTGAAGTGAAATTCTAGTCAAGGTGGATTGACTAACAATCGAATTCGAAGGAATCGACAGCAAGACGAAGGTCGAGGTAGTTCGACTGGGTAAAGTCGAAGTCGAATATATCGACAACAAGTCGAACATCGAGGTGGTTCGACCAGGTAAAGTTGAAGTCAAAGAATCAACGACAAGTTGATAAGGTCAACTAACAAGAGGTCGATAGGCTAGCACATGGAAACTGACTGAAGACTAAATGAATTTCAACTGGTAATTTAACTTATTAGTCGATTGTAACATAATCCTATGATTTGCGGGATTTGTAGAGAATGATTTATGTGGATCTGTAATCATTTTTTTGGAACTTTTCTTTGGGGTTTTCCATACTAAAAATCCTGTAAAGAAGGTGTCTTGTAATGTTGTAAATGCTAATCAATAACTGTGGAGTAGAAAATTGTAGAGGTTGTTGGTCATGAATATGTAAGCCAAATTGGCTACAGGGTTGTCCTTGTGTAAATCAAGAAGGTATGATGTCGATTTTGTTTTATGTGTAAACCAAGTTTAGGCATGTAACCTTTTATTTTGAATGAATAAGGAAACAAGAGAGCAGAACGCTCAAGGATGTTTTTTTTCCTGTTTAGATTTCCAGGGTAAAATCTCTTTGTAATGTGTGTTTGTATTGTCACTTACTTTCTTGATTAAATATTTCTTCCTCTCTTCTTCTAGGTTTAGTGTGGAAGTGTTCATCATTTCTTAACAGTGGATTGGAATTGTTGTTCGAGTAGAACTTGGTTTTGGGCTACTGATTGCAGAAAGTGGACAACCAAGAGGGCCAGACCTCCTTGTGAACTCATAGCCTCAACTTGAGGGTGGATTGTTGTTGAGATAAAATGAACAACAATCCTATCACTGGGAGGAACATCCCCTATACATAGCTAGTTGGTTCAACCATTTTAAAGATAAGTTTTTTGTTATGTATTTTGTGATGTTAATTTTTTTGTGTAAAGATGAATGTTTGAATGTTTTGTTTTCTTCAATGACCGCATTTACATTTTCCATTTGTTATGTAATGCACAGGTAATTTAGCATGTTGCATGCTATTAATTTTTTATTTTATTTTATTTTGATTGAATAACTTGCGGGAAACCCCCAAGTACTTTCCCATTTCGTGGATGGTAAATGGGGTAAATCACCAACCTTGATTACGGGGCCTAACCCCAAGGAGGAACAAGATATTCGAACCAATGACCTCCTCCATTGGGGATAGCTTCATATCTAGATCAAAACCACTTGAGCTAATTGTTGGAGCTAATAATTATGATATACCACCTTCTATTAATTTTATTTGTATAGAGCATTTAAATCCATTTTTAGCAGGCAAGTACTCTACAATTAGTATCAGAGAAAAATTCATTTTGTTGGTAATGGGTATGTTATAATTTGGTATCAAAGATTCTAGTTTAAAACTAGAACCATATGGGTCAATGACCAACATGAATTTTACAAATTCGTTGTTGAAGAGTTTTTATCTATGATGGATTTGGGAAAATTTGTGGAACCAAAGTGAAATCCCCAAAATTTTGAGCAAATTCAGGTTGAATTTACACTTAGAATGGTTGAGGAGATGATTAATGGAATCGATCTACAAGATGTAGAGTTAATTTAGGCCTCAAAGATAGAATTTGAATATATATGAATCAACGACCCAAATCACATTCGACTTTGTGATAAAAAACCTAGATTCATTTTAGATTGGTTAAAATTTTCAAGTTCACTGAAGAAAATTTTGAAAAAATATATATTTTTTCAAGATTTTTGAAAAATTATATATAGATGATGATATGGACCGTACTCGTGATGTGGAATGACAGGGCCCATGTTCATAGTGCCAAGCTAGCAGAAGGTCGTGACATAGATTTTGATGAATCAACAACCAAGATTGCATATGATTTTGAGTTCGGCGAAATTTTATGAAGTAAGAAATTCATCGATGAGAAGAAAATCATCAATTGTCGATGAAAGGAAATCGTCGACTTCCAATGTGAAGGAATCACCGATTGCTAATGTGAAGATTTTTTTTTATCATCAATGCGAAGCAAATTGTCGATTGCCTATGTGAAAAAAAATCGTCAATTGTTGATGTGAAAGAATTCATATATTGTTGATGCAAAATAAATCACCAATGGTTGATGCAAAGGAAATAGCGGATTGTCAATGCAAGGGGAATCGTTGATTGTCAATGCAAGGGGAATCATCAATCGTCGATGAAGTGTTTTAGTGATCACCAAAGAAGGGGAAAAGAAAATAAAAGAAGAGGAGAAAGAGGAGAAGAAGGAAAAGAAGAGGAAGAAATAGAAGGAGAAGAAGAAGAGTAAGAAAAGAGGAGAAAGAGAAGGTGTAAATAAACAATTTACAAAAAACAAATTGGAGCGAAAAACTTGTTTTGGCCATAATAGGAGTAGTTTGAATTGAATTCATATGAAAATTAAGGGGTATGTTCGTAGTGACGAGGGATACAAAAGTGTGAATGAGAGATATGGGTCAACTCTACTTCAATTTTTTGAGAAACACAAATTAGTGAATTTTGAATATCTTGGTCATGCTCAGTAACCAGGGCCCAAATGAAGGTGAAATTTTTATAGGAAATCCAAAAATTAGGCATGAAGATACCCATTTGGGATTCTATTGAAATTCAAAGACTTTCGAATATTTGGGTCATGCTTAGTAATTAGGGCCCAAATGAAGGTGAAAATTTTATAGGAAGTCGAAAAATTAGGCATGACGTTATCCATTTGGGATTCTGGTGAAATTCTAAAGGATTTATAGTGGAAGTGCTAAAAAAGGGGAAAAAACACTATTCCTAGGAACTCTTTTGGTATTTTTGAAATCTTTAGAGGAAGAGAGACCCCAGATCACCAGTTCAAGAAAGTTTTCTTAGTCAACATTTTACATAATCATCAATTCAAATAATGTTGTATTGAGGGATTTTTTTCTTTTTTTTCTCCATTTGGAAGATAGCTTGTTTTCACTAAAAATTCTAAGTCTAGAGGAAATCTAAAAGCACAAAATTGTCAAATTTAGATTGATGTGGAAGTTGTACAGAGCATTAAATATTGAATCTGAGAGTTTTTATGTATTCAAAATAAGGAATACTATTAGTTCCCCATAAAAAAATTCCTGGTTCTCACCAGATTTATTTATAAAGGTCATAGAAGGTACGCTTTGAGATTTATTGTACTAGTGAAACAGATGCAAAATGGGTGAAACTGTTGATTTCAGGAAGCCATAACTTTCATTTAAAAAATTAGAATAAGGCATTAGTACAACCATTGGAAAGGTAATCTAGAGGAAAACATGACAAAGGATTATGTTCTATGAGAAAGCATCTAGTTGTTTATAAAGATGCGGGAAAAAGGGAAATTGGATGATGTGAATGATGCAATTGTTCAAAATAAAGATCTTCCAAATAATGTCAATTTTGGAAAAACATTTTTAGATGTTAAAGGTACTTGTCAAAGATGAATATTGGGTAAAAAAGAGTGTTGATTCTCATGATGATTCCTATGCATAGGTATTCAGGAACATTTGGAAGTTCAATAGACTAGTAATGGAAAAAAGAGATAAACTTTAATAGAAAGGTATTATTGATGAGAGAGGGAACACTCAAGTAGAGAGTTGTATCAAGGTATTTCTAAAAAGAAGATCAAATTATATAAATCTAGATTGTGTGGTTCTATTTCAAATTATAATTCCAAGGTCCAATGGACATGGAAGCAGGGAAGATCTTGCAAAGTTAGCTGAGACAATAAAGACCTTGTAGAGGGAAGTGCAAAATTACAGGGAAGGTAATGAAAAGTTGGTAAAGAGATTAGGGACAACATATTGATTTTAGTATTTTAGATTGGGGTCAAGTGCTCAATGGTGGATTTCATCGAAGGTCTGGACAAGGTAGGCATTTTATCTTGTCTTGTTAGCATATATGTTTATATAACATACTTGATATTAGAGTTGACTTCTGCAGTCATTTCCGTCTGTTGTCATTTACCCCTATCCATAGAGAGATTTTCCTCATAAGAATATGATGATGAATGATCTTTCTTGAACCCGAATTTTTATGCCAACTCTTTCATCATATTGTTATGAAAGTGACTGTCATGTTCAGTGACAATCTCCTTCGAAATTACAAACTGAGCTATGATTTGATTGAATACGAAGTGTGTTGCAGTATCACCATCAGATTTGATTGTAGGCATGGCCTCATCCCACTTGGTAAAATAGTCCATGACCACGATAATGTGATGGTACCCCCCAGTCAAGGCTGGGTTGCAATCGATGAAATCCACCACCCACTTGGTGAACGAAAAGACAATAATGACTGGTTGAAGAGGGGCAGGGTGCGAGCGCATATTATGAGTGAACACCTAGAAAGGGTGACAGTTATTGACAACTTCTACACAATCTTTAAAAATAGATGACCAAAAATAACCATCTCGCAATATTTTTTGGGTTGTCGCAAGACAAGATAAGTGACCACCACACGCCCCACTCTGTTAGTCATTGAGTATAGATTTAACCTCTTCGTGAGTCAAACAATGATGCAAAATAGAATCCACCCCTCTACGATACAAAGTGTCACTAATAATGAGGTATCTTTTGTCTTGATGGCATACACATCGTCGGTCGTCCCTTGAAAGATGTTGGGGAAGCTTCATAGTTTGACGATATATTAGAAGGTATCCATACCAAGGGTCTAAAGATGAGATAAGGAAAATTTTCTCATCATCAAATGAGTCATCAAAAATGGTATCCTCATCCTGCTTAGGGAAGTCTGACATTAATTCCACAAAGACTAGCGATTTCTTATATTTTATAGAGACAAAATCGAGATCAAAATTCTTGAAAAATCAAAATCCATTTATTGTATTTCCCCCCTATGATACGCCTTGTCAAGACATACTAAAATAGGTTGAATTCGATGACCACAATAGTCTTATGAAGTAAGATATAATGGCATAGTTTTTTAACCACATGCACGACTACTAAGGCTAGCTTTTTCCATGTGAGAGTACTTAAGTTCGGGAATGCTTAGATTTAGACTAAGATAATAGATAACGTGCTCATGGATATCATCATCCTCCTAAATAAGAACCATACCAAACGTCCCTTCGAACGAAGCTGTATAAAGATGGACATATATACTATAGTCTAGAGGACTCAACAAAGGTGTTGAAAATGCAACAGTGAGGTGATGATGAATATAGACTGAGTACAAGTCTGAAAATGAAAAGACTGGAAAATGAAATTTCAGAGACAATGGTTTTGACAGAAAAAATATGAAATATGTATGGGATGGTCGATGCGTGCCTGAGTTGGTTGGATAACTAGATCAATTCTAGTTGAATATATTACATTCTATTAGCAAGATAAGTCATGTGGAAAGAAAAGTATAAAGTCTCTTGGATGACTTTAAGAAGTAGTGTATAGTAAAAAACCATCTTGGATAAAGATGGATACATTTGGTTAGAGATCGATGAGAAGCAATGGACAGGTCGAAAGGTCGTTTGAAAGGTATAATATTTAGTTGCTCAATGTTCCAGTAGGACAACAGTATCTGCAGTGGAAATAGTAGGATGTATATAGTGGTATACATGACATCTTGTAGAGATGATAGGGGGAGAGATCATTTTAGGAAGAACTACCCTTTTTTGGAAACAAAGGGGAAGAGAAGTTAGAAGCAGAAAGAGAAGATTGACAGCGGGAGTTACTCGAGTTCAGATTTTGTTTAACAACATATAGACAGACAGAGATTAATCATAGGGGGAGCAACCCTTTTCCATTGATATCAAAGGGTGAGAGTAAATTCATAGAGAAAAGCATTATCATAGGGGGAGTTTGTGTATGAAGTTAGAGTGTTGCCCTCAATGACAAAGGGGGATATTGTTGGACATAGTGTCATTGATGTATTGTCATTGATGTCAACAACCTATATCATTATGTTATAATGATGAGTTGGTATGAACAAATAAGCTCAGAAGAGATGATGCACATGAAGCTCAGAAGGGAAAGCGCATTGCAGAAATGTGATCGGGATCGAAATCCCCACGGGACAAACCAAGACCGTCAGATCTAGGAGTTACACTAGAAGGACTGTTGGAGGACTGGTCAACGATCAGATCAAGTCGTGATCGTTGGAGGACTGGTCAACAATCAAATCAAGTTGTGATCATTGGAGGATTGGTTAACGATCAGATCAAGTTGTGGCCATTGGATACGCAAGCTCTAGATCAAGGGTAGGGATTGATTGTAGAGAAAGAAGGAAGAATTAAAAAATGCGTTAATTCTAATCCCACAATTAGTCTCTAAACCGTTAGATTACAAGAGAAGGACCGTTGGAGGAATGGTAAAGGATCAGATCAAGTTGTGATTTTTGGATATGCAAGCACCAGATCAAGGGCAGGGATTTATTGCAGAGCGCAAATGGATAATTAAACAACACATTATTTAAAATCTCACAATTATCTAGACCGTCAGATCTCATCGATTCAAAGATCGACGAATGTGGTTGATACACCAACAATCACACAACTTCAATTATGGAGTTTGGGCGATGGGATAAACCATGCACAAGTTATGGTTCCGCAATCCACATCGACTATTGATGGTCACCCACCAATATATCTACGATTGCCACTAGTTTCACTACCAAACTAGCAGTTTCCATTGTAGAAATCGACGATAGTTTTAAATGTCATGCTAGTTGAGGACCCCACAATCATCCCTAATTGTTTATCTACTCTAAGAGAATTCTCAACCATTGGATAAAGCTGAGTGGAAGGACATAGTAAGTCATAAAGGAGGATGTGTGCCACATCAAGAGATCCATGTCAACATACCACGTCATCAAGGACACATGGCACAATAAAATGATGACAAGTGTCAAGGTCTTATTAGCATTTCAGGTATGCATAACTCACTAATCTATGTGACAGTGGAAGCCAATCGGTCAGTGCCATGTCAACAAGTGACGTTTGCATCTATGTCACTCTGGGAATATGTACTTCAATATTTTCACCACCAGAAAATGCCTGGAGTCTCGAAGTTCCGAAATGAACGAGAACCGTTCATCGTGCAAGTAAAATCTGGGAGATTGAAGGCCTGTGTAGGAGAAATCACCCAAAGAGTTGAAAGCTGAAGTTAACGCTAACCATTGATCTAATTCGAGAGCATTCTCAACCGATGATCAAGCATAGTGGAAGGATAGCGTAAGTGGAGGTGTTAACCGACAACAAGCGGTCACCACTGCTTTAAGACTTATTCGGGAGGTAACCACTTCAGAGGAATTTCTACTCGAGAGTCCTAGAAATCACGAAGGATGAAGTTCTGAATTCTCGAAGTAAACAATAATCATTCACTCACCTGTAGATTAATTCATGATTTCCAATTTGTTCGAAACCTATGGACAAGCCAGGATCGTCTGACTAACGAAAGAATGAATAATGACCATTCGATCTGTTTCAGGAAATATACTCTAGGAGGTTTAATGATTTAAAATAATGGAAGTCACGAAAGCTGAAGTTCCAAAGTAAATGAGAGCCATCCATATCAACCGTAGATTAAGTCATAACCATTGGATTGAGCAGTAAAAGAATGAGTAAGGATTGGATCCAGACCGTTGATTTGGTACTGGGAATCATGTCAGCCATCGGATCAACCCGTGTGAGAGGTAACCATTTCGGGAAATTGAAAACTCTGGAAGATTAGATGATTGTCAAAGAAAAATCGTCGAATGTCAAAATCTAGTGAACTAGGTTCTAGCCCCCAATCATGGGTTATGAACACATAATTCATAAGGCACTGGGAACATCGCTTAGACAATAAACCCATGGTTTTGCGTAGATGCTCATATGTAAATAGTTTGAAGGAAGCTCCTCTACAAAATTGATTTATGTAATATTTGCAGAGACATGAAATTAAGTTAAATGAAGTCGATCCTCTGATCGATTAATGAAAATCATTTTTATTAAATTGAAAAGGATTCTCGATAATATTTGAATACAAAAAAACAAACGATATTATTGTTAATGAAGAAGTGTGATGGTCCAAACTAAGGGACACAATGTTTCATAGCTCACACTAGTTGAAAGGTATATAAATGAGAAAGAGTGGTGAGAAGAAAGTGTCTTTGCAGTCCAAATAAGAAGATAAAAACATAAGCACAGTCCAAGAATAAGAACTATCGATTCTTATGCAGTGAGGGTGGAAGGGAGGAGCATGGAAGGATTTATATTCTTACTAAGAAAATTGTAAAAGATAAGGGAGTTGGAGCTTCCTAGGGTTGGTGCCCTAAATACAAGGGAATTGGTGCTTCCTAGGGTTCGTGCCCTAAATACAAGGGAATTGGTGCTTCCTAGGGCTGGTGCCTTAAAGACGAGGGAGTTGGTTCTTCCTAGGGCTGGTTCCCTAAAGAAGGGGATCTGTATCTCCTAGAGTTGGTTCTCTAAAGAGGATTGGTGTCCTTCACTATTCTTTATAAACCTTGTAATTGATGTTAAATATATTTATATAATTGACTTTGCATAAAAATCATTGTTGATTTATTGTGGTGATCAATAAAATATAAAAATTAACTGTTAATTGTAAAAAATGGGTGATATTGATTCACCCCCCCCCTCAGTATTCCAACAATTTCTACTAGTCGAAACTTTGACAGGAGGTCAGCAAGTATATGAGGTCCTGCACTGCTTGTGCGATTGCCAAAACGGCCACTAAGAAATAGGGCTTGTACACCCATCTGCCTACTCCTGACAGGCCATGGGAATCCATCTCAATGGACTACATGTCAAGCCTCACGTCCACCAAGTGGGGCAACGACTGTGTTTTTTTTGTTATGGATCGATTTTCTAAGATGGTGATTATGGCCATCTGCAAGAAGAGAATCACAACAGAGGCCACTGCCAAGATCTTCTTTGAACGAGTCTTACATTTTGGAATCCCACAAACCATTGTCTCAGATTGGGATAGTTGATTTATCAGCACATTCTGGTCAAGCCTCTAGTCACTGCTAGACACCAAGCTCACCAAATCCACGACCTTCTACCCCCAGACAGATGGCCAAACCCAAGTCGTATATCGAATGATTGTGCATATCATGTGCATGTATAATTCCAAGAACCCTCGCACATGGGATGTGAGTCTCCCCTTTGTTCATCATAGCTACAACCAAGCCCTACATAGCTCAACTATCTATGACCCCTTTCAAGTAGGGTTGGGATTCCAACCATTGAGTCCCATAGATGTTGCACTAGCCTTTTTGGTCACCTCAACCGACTCATCTCCTGCTATAGCTGAAGTTGACAAAGCCACTCGGTTCATTGAGAGGATCCAACACATCTGCCAACAGGTTCAGGATATCCTATAGAAGTCCAATGACAAGTACAAGTAGCGCCATGATCAACACCAGGTGCCACATAAGTTTCAGGTGGGAGAAAAAGTTTGGTTGTACTTTCAGAAAGAGCTCCTTATAGGACCCCATAGGAGGCTTCGCCCACTCCGTTATGGGTCGTAAACCATCACCAAGGTTGTGGGTGATAATTTTTTCGAGCTCAACATTCCTCCTTTCCTTGGCTTGTACCTAGTGTTCAACGTGGATATCCTTCGACCATATTTCCCACCATTATTGGACACCACAGAGATAGCAGAACAAATGACACCAACAAATATCAACCCCAACTACATACAACATGCATCCAATGATCAGATTGTGGAAAAACATATCAAGGGCACTCACCAGCAAATTATCCATCTTTATCGAGTTGTCAAAGCAGGGCATCTCCAACACTAAGGCAAGTGGCTCACCCGAGGCCAAATTCAACAGAAATTTCCTCATCTGATGGGGGAACTCAATGCAACCAATAAAATTTCTTCCTAAGGGGGGAGGATTGAACCAAATGGATTTCGGTGGCCTCCCACCTATTCCAACTGGTTCATTTTGGCAATTTTCCAGTTTGGCAGTTTTTTCCCTAGTTTTTGGGTCCTTGACTTGTGGGGTTTCTTGGAGGTCCTAAACAACATTTTTTAGGGCTCATCGCAGTCAAAAGGACCATTGATAGTTGGCATAAAAATGTGTAGTCCTCAGATAGACCTTTCCAACAAGATATCGTGCGCCTAAAACGAATATCATATGCAAAAGTTACGACCCCGGGGAGTTGATGTAAAAATGCCTTCAGAGCCTCATTGTAATGTTCTTCTTGTGAATGAGCGCAACCGTCACATCTCTTCTTAGAGATAAGCCGCCACCATTCTAGCAAGCTTGTTTCCACTGCATTTTACAGTTTCAGCTTATTTCCTTATTGAATAGAAACCAATTTTACTATATATTTGTTATTCTGTGTTAAGCATCTTTTGAAAATAATATGTATTCATTTCGTTCTGCAAATACATTATGGATCACATAGCATATATTGTATTGGTGTTAAAATCAATGGATTATATTGTCACTAAAATCATTGCATTGGAACAATTTTATCTTTCTTTATAAAAATACACTCTTAAAACTTGGATGTTATTTTCTCATTTATGACTTCTTGCAAATAAAATTACAATTACCCAAAATGTTTTTCTTTTGATTAGTTCAGGTAATTTGGTTATTTTCTTAATAAATGAATGCAATTCCTAGATGGTGCAAGGTTATCTTCCCCATAAAAAAAAAATGGATGGCTTCTTTATTTATTTTTTATCTATTTTAATTATGTGACTTATTCAACCAAAACAATAGAAATATCATTGAATTTCCAATGATCCAGGGTTCCCTAATCACTATTTCCAATGGATTAATCATAATTACCAAAAATGTCTATATTTCATAATTACAATTCTTCATGCAATTTAAAAAAAAAAATAGAATTCTCAATGCAAGGTTAAGTGGTTAGATTACAAATTTTGTTATTTTAACTTAGCATACTAATTTATACGAAGTAAGTTCCTTCTTTGGATTATGATTGATAAGATGTGGTTATGAGTGAATTCAAATATATTTAATGCAATGATGTAATTATTCACTTTTATATAACTCACTCTCATGTTTTGTGATTTTTTAATGATTTGTTGATTTGTCGATTTTTATCATTAAGGTTTCATAATTACAATTTCTAATGGAGAAGTCATGTTCTATAAATTTGAACTTGTATTTCAAAATTACAAGAATTACAATTCCCAATGCAATGTTAAGTGGTTATACTACAATTTTAATCACTTGAACTTAGCATACTAGTTTATACTGAGTAGGTTGCTTCTTTGGATAATGATTGATAAGTTGTGGTTACGAGTGTGTTTTTAGCATGTTTATACATGTTGCAAAGGCATGGGTGTTCTTAATCTATAAGCTAATGTAAAGAACATATATCCACCTTGTATCTTAGAGCATGGAATGTGACTATAGATAGTCTTGTTCCTATTTGTTGATACCGTATGTTCTATATTGTTGAATTTTTCATTCATTAGGACCTAGATATAACATTTCCTAATGAGATTCAAACCCCAATCAAGACTGAACTAATCAACAAGAGTTTCATTTCTAATGAGATTGAAATGCCAATCAAAACTAAACTAAACAACAAAAGTCACAAAATTTTGTTGATATTTGATACATATAGACTCTTTCTAAATAAAATGAGAGAGATCAAGATGAATTTATACTACTTTTAATTTAAAATTATACCTCTTAAATACTTTCAAAGGTAAGTAACAATGTTATTTGTTGGTTTTAGATTTTACTTAATAACACTACTTGATTTATTGAAGCTTTCAATTATATAACATGGAATAAAACATTTTAGATATTTATGCTTTCAAGTATATAATACATAATCAATAATTTTAGACATTTGTAATGTAGGTGGTTAAAATGAATGAGGAAAATGAAGTAGGTCATACTATCTCTACATATTGTACACGTCTCAAGAAAAAGCTAGGGCAACCTTGGAAAACAAATCCTTTAACTCAGCTAGATTGTCAATATTGCACCAAATCGATTAATTTCAAAAAGGGGAAATACTCAACATAACATATTATATAATGTCTTTGATTACTTCTAAGGATCATTTATAGGATACACATTTCATGGTGTAGTGAATGGTTCATTTGATGATGGATTTTCAATGAGTGTTATAGTGGGAAACACTGATAGAGTCCCATTAAGAATTTTATAATATGGAATAAATAATTTTAGACATTTGTAATCTAGGTGGTTAAAATAAATGAGGAAAATGAAGTAGGTCATACTGTTTCTACATATCGTACACGTCTTGAGAAAAAGCCAGGGAAGCCTTGTAAAACAAATCCTTTAACTCTCAACTAGATTGTCGATATTGCACCAAATCAATTAATTTCAAAAAGGGGAAATACTCAACATAATAGATTCTAAAATGTCTTCGGTTATTTATAAGGATCGTTTATAGATTAGGCATTTCATGGTGTAGTGAATGGTTCATTTGATGTTGTCTTTTCAACGAGTTTTATAGTGGGCGACATTGATAGAGTCCCATAAGGCTTCGTATATATGGAAGGGTTATCCCTGTCGATGTCTAATGAAAATTCCATTGCACTCAATGTCAAAATAATATGAAAATATGAGACCATAGTTATTCTCTCCAAACATCCTCCATGTAAACAAAGGGCTAAAACAATGGCCATGCAATCAACTCCAACTTCTTCGTTTCTAGCTTTGGTGTTTATTGTGGATACTGATGGAATCACATTAAATTCTATACATGATGATACCATCATTTATCCACAAAATCCAACTAATCCCATCCATGCTAAAATTATCTCTCCTATATCACATCCATTGTCAACAACATGAATTCTCCAAGATCTTGTCCATCTGAGTTTGTGAGTGCTCCAATGCATTGCCCATCTAAGCTTTTCAATGATGATGATGATCTTATTGATGATAAACATCAATATGAATTACCAAATGCTACACATCGGACATGTAAATTATTCAGTGTGCTTATAGGATGTGTGTGGCACTGGGAACTACATGCATCTACCAATGCCACTCAAAATATGGGAATCTCGTGAACTATACTACCAACCCTAAGATTTCTCATTTTGTAACTACTTTTTATAGTAAAACTATTTTAAAAAATAGCATACTTAAATTAATTGAAGAACTCAATCCTAATTAGCTTCTCAATTAGTTACTCACTCAAGTTGTTTGATGATTTCAATAATTTTCTAGTAAACATATTAAAAAATAAGATACTTGAATTAATTAAAGAAACTAGCCCCATTGAGCACTTAGCTTCTCAATTCATTGTGCACTCAAGTTGTTTGATGATTTCAATTCGATTTTCAATTCAGTTCTCTATTTGATGATCAATTGATTAGTTCCCTCTTCACAAATTATTTCATGAATTTAATTTTCTTAGATATAGTTTCTTATATTTAATGTATTATTATTTTCTAAACAACATACATGTATCTATGAATACAATGTACACACACTTTTGAACTTTAGATTAGGGTTAACATTGTATATTTTTTATTTACTTACTATTTTATAATTTTATAATTACACATCTTCAGTGTATTGAGATGTAACCAGTATAGATCCATCTCAAACCCCAAGCACCGAGAAGGAACAAATTTTTCAAGTATTAATTCCTTCATATCAAATGATAATAAAAAAAATTACACCTTAAGAAATTTGATCTCTTTGAATGCTTGATAGATCTTGGTTGAAGATGGATATACGTTTGTTTAATATTTTAGATGTTTTCATGTACATATGTATGATATGTTTAGGGCGTTGTCTAAAAGTTCTACATTTTGTCCTTTTTTCACTAGAATCGAACCATATAAATCTAGGTGAAATTTTATTTTTTTGTTGTTGTGTAAATTGCATGTTTGAATACATAAGGGCATTAGGATTATATAGACTCAACCACTCAAATATACA
>ML788638.1:7478-42572 GCA_009831015.1 Picea engelmannii
CACGATGGGTGGTCGACTGAGGCAGTCTGCAACATTATTGGTGCTGCCTTTTTTGTACTTAATGTTCAAATGAAACTATTGCAGGTATGTGGACCACTTCTGATGGCGATCATTCTGCAACTTCCCTTGTGTCTGTATGAACTACAGGGATTGGTGGTCTGTGTGGATGACCGTTTCCTTTCCCAAAATGTAATGCTTCCATTGCTGACAAGCCTGCACAATGGAATACATTTCTTTGTCATAAGTGGGATACTTCCGGACTGTGTTGGAAAGTGTCTCACTGTGATATGCCATTGGATTCCCATGTTGAGTAAGGACTGCCCCAATAGCATAGTCAGAGGCATTTGTCTCGATCTCAAATGGTTGTTGCAAGTCTGGTAGTGTGAGCACTAGTGTAGAGAAGAGGTGATGTTTCAACTCCCTGAATGCCTTCTGTTGAGATTCAGACCAAAAGAATTTTTCTTTAGCTCCTCCCTTGGTGACTTGACTCAAGGGCCAAGTGATATGAGAGAATCCCAACACAAACCTGCGGTAGAAATTTGCAAGACCTAAAAAGATACGGAGCTCTGTTAGGGTGGTTGGGGCTGGCCAATCCCGACTGAATTGGATCTTTGCTGGATCCACATGCACCCCCTGCTCATCAATAATGTATCCCAGATACTGAACCTGGGTTATGCCAAAAGTGAATTTCCCCAAATTGGCACACAACTTGTGTTTCCGTAGTGTTTGGAGGACCTATCGGAGGTGGTGGAAGTGCTCTTCCCAAGTATGGCTTAAGATCAGAATGTCATCCAAGTACACCACTACAAATGAGTTGGTGAATGGTCGCAGGATGTCGTCCATTAGCCTCATGAAGGTTGTAGGGGCATTCGTCAACCCGAAAGGCATGACCAAACATTCGAAAAGGCCCTCCTTGGATTTGAATGCAGTCTTCCACACATAAAAAGGTTCGATCGGTACCTAGTGATACCCAGACTTCAAGTCAATCTTGCTGAAATATTTTGCCCCCTTGAGTTGGTCCAGAAGGTCATCAATCTGTGGGATCGGGTACCTATTCCGAACAGTTATCTTGTTCAGTGCCCGATAGAGTCTCCAAGTCCCATCCTTCTTTTGCACCAATACGATCGGGCTCCCACAGGGCGATGAACTCAATCGGGTGTGACCTTTCTGCAATAGCTCATGAATCTGCCTCTTGATTTCGTCATTCTCCAGGACAAAGCACCGGTATATGGGTCCATTGGGCAGCGGTGCACCTGGGGTCAGATCGATGGGGTGCTTGACCTGGCAGTGTAGAGGCACCCCTGCGAGGGAGGTGAAGATGTTCTCATACTCCTCCATGACCTTATCCATCTGTTGTTTTCGTGCACTGGGGCCTTGTCTGGAGGTCATGGCCATAGTCTTCCTCTTTCCCTGAGGGTGGATCATTAGGAAAACAAATTTCCTGGTTTGAGAAATGAGCTTACTGCATTGCTTTGTAGTAACCAAAGAGATGGTGGTAGGAGGTGCTATCTCTGGTATCCTGTACCGCTTATTTCCCAAAGTGATAATAATAGCACGAGGCCTAGAATCATACACATCATGTCTCTTCCACAAGTATAGTTGGCCTAATAATACATCAGAAACATCAAGAGGATAAATGTCACATAATACCTCATCCGTGAAGGGCTTGATGTTGTAAGGAAGGCGACATTGTCAACTGACGCGGAGGTCCCTTCCTTGGTGCAACCACCCGATGGTGTATGGTTGTGGGTGTGCTGTGGTCGGAAAGCCCAACCGCTTCATGACCTCTACCGAGATGAGGTTCTTCTGGATCCCGCTATCGAAAATGAACTACAACGGGGAACCCTTTACCCAAATCTTCGAATGGTAGAGACGCTCTACCTCCTCTGGATCTTCTGGTTCCTACCTCTGGATCTTCGTGGTGGCAACGATGGCGTTGGGCTCCGCATCGATAATCTGCTTCCCCCTGTCATTCCCCTTGTCAGGTTCTGATTCAAAGTCAGAGCATGCATCTGATTCAGAAGCCTTCAACTCGGCTACCAATGACTTCTTCGCCTGACACTCACTTTTGTTGTGAGTGGAGCTCTTATGGAACTCACACCACTTCCCTGTGTCCTTTTTTGGCTTCGTGGTGTTTTTCTTTGCTTGTGGCTTTGGCGGGTTGTCTTGGGCTACCTTGCCTTGGCTTGGTCCTTTGTTTTGCGGTTTGGGAGTACCTTTCCTGTGCTTCTAATTTGCAGACCCAAAGTCTCACTTCTTCTGTTTGAACTTTTTCTCAATCTTGGCAGTGTATCGGTATGCCACACCAAGTGAGGAGATGTCAAGGAACTCCAACTACGCAGACAACTACGGTACTTTAACACCAAATGTTTCTCTGAATCTTTGATACCAAACTTTGTGCGTAGGGTATGAAACAGATTCGTCATCTCATGCACATCTTGGTCCCTTTGCTGCCGCAACGTAGTCCATTGTATGTATTTGTCCTCATAGCTCCCCACGGGATAATATTGTTCCTTGATGGCATCTTGGAAAGAATTCCAAGTGGGTGCGGTTGAGAACAAAGAGGGTTCTCCCTCGCCCTCTTGCTCTGAGTAGGTTTCCCACCAGTCCTTGACATGGGGGGCGACTTTGAGGAGTGCGAAAATAATCTTTTCTCAATCGCAAAAGTCATGAACCGAGAAATATCCTTCTAATAGATTCAACCATCTATCTATGGAATCTACATCTATTTGGCCGTAAAATATGGGAATGTCAAAGTTTACTTGTACCTTAAAAGGAGTGGCACCTCCAGAGTGGCTTCTGGATGTCAATGCACCGCCAGTCAGAATCCGTTGAAGAATCTAGGCAAAGTTGTCCATCATCGCATTCCTTTGTTTCTCGAGGGCCTCCTCGAGCAACATTTTGATAGGATATCCTACTCCCTCATCTTTATTTTCTTCCCCCATGGGCGGTCGTCGGTGTTTTCGAGGCTGATCTTGCGAAGGTTCAACCAGATCGAGCCCCAACTCCTTATACCCCGATCTCGTTGGGGACATGCAAAGAAGGATTGAGAATGAGCAGATCGCTCTGATACCACTAATCCAGATTTATGTAGGAACACAATGAAATACATAAATACACATAAACGCAAAGATGCAGTGGAAATAAGACTTCATTTCATTAATAGAAAATGACTGAAATATGCTTACAGACAGAATGGAAATAAACTAGCTAGGGCGCTGGTAGCTTATCTCTGAGAAGAGATGTGGCTGCTACTCGCATCCGTGAGAAGATCATTAAAATGAGGCTCTAGAGGAATTTTTACAATAGACGAGAATGCCAAAAGTCATAGACATCAAAAAACCTAACCCTAGGAGATGAAGCGCCAAAAGTCATGTGGGCCCTGTTTGGGTAAGTTAGTACATCAACTTCCCGGGGTCATAACTTTTGCATACGATCTCCGTTTTAGGCGTGTGATAGCTCGTTGGAAAGGTATCATCGAGGAGATTAATTTTGGGGGATCAATCATGCCTTATAATATCATTGAGAACCTAGATATCAAAAACCCTTCATTTAGGCCCTCAAAATGGCCTCGGAAGTTAAAACCTGCTAAAAATAGTAAATTGTCAAAATTGCCAAAAAATTGTTTTCAGCCAGTCGGAAAAGGTGAGTGGCCACCGATATCCACCTGGATCACCAAGGTGGGAGACATTCAGTTGGAAATCAGTGAAGAGTTCATTAGCTCTGCCACAAGGTTACCGTCCATGGGCCAGCATTGGTTTAAAAATTCTAAAGTGGAGGAGGTGCCATGGCCACTACTGTTCGTCTCACGAAAGGTCACATCCTGTGACAGAGGTATGCCCATATCCATGCTTAAACCACGATGGCATGATATTTTGATGGTGGTCAAACAATTTGTGACCTGTGAGGGTCAATATGGACTCGTTTTTCTTTATCACCTTCGACTGTTAATGAATTTTATGGGGTATCCATTAAATATGACTTTCTACTTCCAGCGTAGCCTTTATAAAATGTCAAAAAGGTTTAAAAGGGAGAAGGCCGATAGTAGCCTATTCCACCATGACCTAATCAAACTCATCGTTGTTCATCACTTAAAACTCCACAGTGATAGTTGGCAAGCTTTTATCTCTCAGAATGGTTTTGCTGATGCAGAGCCCTTCCAAGTTGACAAGCCTGTGGTTAGTGAAACCAAGGTCGAGCCACCCGTGCCCTTCCATGTCCTACTTCCCTCTCCTAAACCCTTGGTCAACCCTGATATTGACTTACCCGACATCTTAGCAGACAAGGCCGAGGCTATAAAAAGGCCTATGAGCAAAAAGGTTAAGGTTAACCCTATTGTTGATGGAAAAGGTAAAAAGAATGCTCGGCTTATCTCGAGAATGGATAGGAATAAGCCTAAACCTAGTGTTGAGCAGAAGCCCATAGTCCTTAGTGAGGATTCTGACTCTGACATAGAACGCTTCCTAGCTAGTGAGTACCCTTACTCACAGGGTCTATGCTCCGAGCCACCTTATGAATTCATTTCTAATATACCCCCTTGCCTAAGAAACAATCCTAGATACCCTGGGATCAAGCTACCTAACGAAACCCTCGGCAATATAACCAAAACCTCACCTGCATTTTCCAAGCCCGGACAGTCGTCATGTGACCAATGTGATTTGTGGTTGGAACAATATTATATAGACATTCCCTTACTTCAATCGAAAATCCAATCATTGGAAAGCCAAGTTGCAGTGTTGACCAGCCAAAGGGACAAGCTTCAAGCAACTGATAGGAAGCATAAAACCACTGGTTCCATCATATTTAGGAACGTTGAATCGGGTACGGCAGTCATCAATTCCAAAATGTCATGATCAAGTTGTCTTCTCATCACCCAGGTATGAATTTTGATATCATTTTCATTTCTGAATTCCTCGAATTGATATAATGATGTGAGTTTGGTTTTCAAATAGCTCTGTCTATCATTTGAAATGGCTCTGTCATAATGTCGTTCATCCTGTACATTGTTTTTGCTTTGCTAGAATTAAATGAAGTTTTGATTTGGATACACGATTTGCTCATGCCCAGTTTAGTCATTGATAGGTTTCCATCGGATTTGATTCGTTTGTCTGTTAAGTTAACGAAATCAATGGTTGGCTTTCAATTGGATTTGTTTTGTATCTAATCCGAACAGGAGGTTTTCATGCTAAAGTTAGAGCACGATCATGTTTTGATTTGGTATGATTTTGTTATGGTTAGATTATATCGGCTCTAATTTAGTTTGTATGCTGTGATTTTGGAATGACTTCGGGAGTTTGAATTGATATAATGTTCTAAATTGGGAATACAAATCTGATTGATTTCGATTTGGAAAGAATGACTCTATTTTTTTATGGAAACAATATTCTCATTTAAGCCTGTGCAAAAGATATCTACGCCCGAATCATGGAACGGTTTTGATTCACGAAGACAATGTTAAACCCCAACTATTCGATTCGCTCTTGTCTTTATTGGATTGTTGTGTATCATCAGTTAATACAATGATTTTTATGAGTTGGATTCGTATCATAGATGTTTCTCTGTTTGATTTTGATTTGCAAAACGAGTTGGTTAAACCTAGATCGACAAATGTTGTCTCTGTCAAATTCAGTTATAATTCATTTTGAAATGAATGATTTCGTTCAATGTCAATCGATCTATTTTCCCCAAACAGCAATAACAAACGATTGAACAAATCCTACAGATCCTATTATTAATCGATTGATTCCATTATCATTTCATTTGCAGTAATTGACACACCAGTTTTGATTTGATGGATTGTTTGTTTATGTTAATACAGTTGTATCGAATCCGAAAATGATCCTGTTGTCTTCGTATAGATTCGGTCATGTTTACTGTTGATGGATAAGGCAATCAATTTGTTTAACTGTATCGGTTTTAGTTTGATATGGAAACGATTTCATTATTGTTCATTACAATTTTGTTAACCCGATTTTGTGACAATAAACGAAACAGAGTATATGCCTTTCTATGGTCGTGTGATTGATCTTAGTCGTGTTTTGATCTCAAACTAGTATAACAATTTCAATTTGAATGATTTGTTTGTCTTTCAAATAGTTATTAGATACTTGTTAATAGTTTGAATATATTTTCAAAGTTTTGAATTGATTTTAATGTTGATTCTGTGTCTGATTTAGACCAGCTACAGAATCGCAAGATTCTGTAGCTAGTCTATAGAATTAGATTTTTTTTATCATTTTATCAATAAAACACCCTTCTAACTTGTCCATTTTTTACCCTTTTCAGGTACATCCAAATTGCATTGGACATGTTGGATAGTCTAGGAGATATTTGTGTGATTTAGTTTTTATTTTAGGTTCCTAGTTTAGTCAGACTTGGGATATCTTCCCAAATTTTATGTAAACAGTTTTGATAACTTCTACAGGGATGTTTTACCTTGTAGAAGGTCTTTAAATACTTATTATTTTTTGTAATAAGGAGCATCCTCACTTGTGGGAGATCTAGGCTATGGATTTATAATACAAACTGAGACGAGAGTTGATGTTATTGCTACAGCTTTCGCTTTCATAATATGAATCTTTTGTTTCAAGTTTATGCATGTCGTTTGCAGTTGATTATAGACTACTTTATCTATCATAATCTATTGCAGGATGATATGAGTTGATTAATGTGCTATCCATAATCTGATCTCTTTCATTATTTAAAAAAAATTACAGCAATTACTTTGTTTCAATTAATGAATCACAGATTTCTCTTCTTCGTTAATTGAATCATTTCGTGTAGATCTTTGCATACGGGTTTATCTAACTGTGAATATTTATAAATCATAATATTGTTGTAATTTTTATGTCTTGTTTTCCCTATAATCATATTATAGAGCACTGCAACTATCATTTATGAGAAGTGCCTGGATAAGTCGGTGCGGGTTTCCTCCCTCCGATCAGCTAAGACAGCCATTACATACAGGACAAATCTGGAGCGTTTCTCCAGGTCAGTTTGTTTTTTTCAGTATTTAATAGGTAGTTCGTTAGTATAATTTAGGTAGTTTAGTTAGATTTGTAGTTAGAATTAGTATATTATTTGTTTAGTTTAGTTGGTTTTTGTTTTATTTATGTTCATAAAATTATAAAATCAACAAAAATATCTCTCTCTGTCTTAGGGCAGAATACAAGTGAGTTTTTTAGGTTTTCATTCAAATCTGTAAATTGTTAATATTGTACATTTTGTCAATAAGTTTTATTTCCATTAGTAGTTAGATATTTAATTTCTTAGAGTTAGTATAGTATTAGATAGTATATTGTATATATAGAATAGTTAGATTAGTTTATTAGTTTATTTTATTTCTTTTTAGTTAGATTAGTTTAGTTTGTTTTAATAGTTAGTTTTAGTTAGATTAGTTAATTTAGTGTAGTTTTATTTTGTTTTAGGACCTTAGATCGGCTAACAAAGCCGCTAAACCCGTCAGGGTGGTTCATCCCAAACTGCTTGGGTTATTAGACAACCCCGGACCGGTTCCACTCTCCTAGTTGACGGACGGTCAATTTCGCCCGTCAACAGTACACTAGTACAATCCACTGAATGTGAATAAATGAGTTTATGTCGAACATTCGACGGAATCTCCCGATCAGGGGTCAATGATGAAAACCCACTGTCGAAAGCGAGGAAACCTGCCATTGAGGCATTCAAGTTCCAAGGTACCAAATAATTTCTAAGTCTTGTTTCTGGATAATGAGCTGGAGTCGAAGGAACAAAACTCATCATAGGAGGGCCTTGATGTATCCCCCATCAATGACACGAAATAAGTAAGAGATTTTGAAGATGAAACAGAGTATGAATATAGATGGACATAGACATAAGGAAGGCCGACACAGACAGAATGGATAACTGGAGATGAACGAATCAATAGAGGTTTCGGATGAACTTCTCTTGAACATATGAATGACACAGCCAATGATTTGGCAGCACCGACTTAGAGACGACTCAGGATATGACATTGTAGCAAGTCGAATGAGAGACAAATGGATTTCCCAAAATGGCTTCATATAATGAATAGGGGGTGTCATATTCAAGAGTGACACTTACTGCCAATAACATGAATACGAAAACACATCCCTTTCACAATTTTCCCCCACCATTTCTAGCGAGTACCTCTTTATTTTTACGCAACCTCGAGGAGGATAACATATGCTTGTTGATGTAATCTCATCCTTCGAACGATTCCCTCAGAGTATATTTAACGAACCTTGGGAAGGAGTAGCTCGGTCCAATTACGGGTCTTTCGATGTTTGTTTAACGAGTCCAAAAATAGAAAACTCGAAGGTAGTTCATGATTATAGAGTCTGGAAAAACACTTAAAAGTAAACTCTCTCAGTTCTTTTTTCGTAAAATAGTTTGACAGGACCGAAAAAGTGATAAACTATCGCCCATCGAACGTTTTGTTCAGATACTTTTACGAGCATGAACAGAACAAGGTCGCTCGACAATCTTTTCATTTCAAGGAGTTTGAAAAGAGCTTAAAGAATACTCCTTTGGGTTCGTCATTTTCATGTTACCATGACGAGTACAAAAAGACAAGAAAAGTACACTCGATTGCTTTCTCATGTATTTTCAAGTGCGAGAACGAACAAAGACTGAGCTCGAAGCTTTTCCAAAAACTATAAAAGGAAGTCATACATGCGACGAAAAAAGAAAAAACATTTGTACTCTTTCGTGTGCACTTCAAAGTCATTATCTCTACAAAAATTCACACTCATAGGGATATTAGGCATTAGGTTTGATGAATAAAATAATATAAAAATCAACAAAAATGGTAAAAAGTAAATATAAGTGGGTAAAAGGGATTTTACCATATTCATTGTGATTTTTCCAAGAACTTTTCCCAAAACAACCCTTTTTACCTCAAATTTCATCACTCGATCGCAGGAAGCAAAAGCAAACATTTGGTCAAACTCTCTCCATCAATGAGGTAGGCTATTGATCCCTCATCTTTTCCATGGTTTATTTTTCATTTTCATTGTCAATTTTAAAGTTTTTGAGTTCGTTTTAGGGTCAAAACTTGAGCTCAGGCATTCTCACAGGCTATCCATACGGGACCTGCAAGAATGCCTGATTCTCATAGGTGGCCTCAAAGACACCTGCGAGAATCTCGCATTGTGCTAAAGGGGCACCTGTGAGAAGCGCAAAATAAAATTTTGAAAATATTTTTGCTCAATGAAAAATGTGCCAAGGTTTGAAATGAGTTGTTGACCCTTCTCTTATGGTTCTTCTGCAAGCATTTGACTGTCATAATGTTGAAATGGTGAGAAAGAGAGCATGAGGAAGATGATTCTATTGCCGGGAATGACTCGGGTACCATTGCTACCCTCTGAGATTGTGGGCTTCTGAAATTCTTCCAGATTCCGAGCATGAGAGCCCAAGTTGGGTTGTTGGAGTACTTGGTTCATATGTGGTATGCAGACCAGCAGTTGTTTCACGTGGTAATCCACACCTTGACCCTAGATATCGAGGATATCTACTTTCTATCAGGATTATCACAGCGTGGGTACCACACTAGCTTGACCGGTAGTTGAGGTGGCGGACTCCATATGAGTGAGTATTGTTGCCAGTACTACATTCCAGAGGTAGAAAGAAGAAAAGGCAAGGTGGCTATCTGGGGGGTCCAGGATTTGACCCTGCGAACCATCTTGTTCACCATAGCACACATGGCTAGGAGAGAAGCTCCACACATGGCTCTCCAGAGCTACTTCCAGTATGCCATCGAGTGTACAGAGCCATGAGTCTTCAACTAGGCAGACGCATTTCTCTGCAGTATGAAGAGACAGTTGAAAAAATGCAGGAGAGGTAACCTGAAGCAATTCAGGTATGGATCACATTTGGTGTCCTTCTTTCTCGAGAGGGTACCTTTGTTGAGATTATAGGTTGAGTGGGGTTTATCGGCCCCACAAGATCCGAGGATTCTGAGGTGGTGCAACCTCATGGCTCGACATGTAGCTTGGCCTATCATCAAATACAATGATTCATTCTTTGACTGCATGCGTCCATAGATGTTGATGGTTGATTATTATGCCTACATCGGGTTGGAATTCCGAGGGGACCCAGATTTATCCCTACCTGAGGATGATCAATGGGGTGACCTGGGTAAGAAGTACACATTTTTTTCTTTTTAAATGTTTTTGTAATTTTTATCATATAAAATGTTTTTTATGTTTGTCTAAGGACTAATCAAGAAATCTTCTTTTGATGGCACAGACGTGGGGTCATATCGACCACCGGGGACTACTCCTATTCAATAGTGAGGAGAGGTGGCTCCAGTAGGATTATGGGATCCTGAAGACTATGAAGCAGTGGAGCAAAACTTGGAGGGGTTGACTGCTGACATTCCAGATATAACTATAAGGGAGGTCCCTCGACGTTATCAGTGCCACACTGTGGGTGTGTCAGAGTCTATTGGTCGACTTCTTCGTAACTTGGCCCAGGCAATCATGATCATGAGCATCATCCATGACGCTACTTTGTAGAAGCTATGAGCTTCAGATTTTGAAATTTTGGTCCTTGGACAGAAACGTTTTGTAAACAAACTTTTGATCATTATATACATATATACGGCTTCTAATGGCTTATCTTGTGTTGTGTGATACTTGTGATGTGATTGGTTTATAAATGGACCAAGTGTCTATCTAATACATAGTTAGCTAATGTATCAGTTAATGTATTTAAACATCTAGGAATATGTTGATACTCAATATAATCAAAATAGTGTTCCAAGAGGTGAATTCGTAAATATACCCGTAATAAAGTAGGACTGCGAATAGCATAGACATTACTTAACTATAGTACTACTAGCTGTGAATCGAGTTGTACAACCAAGTGACAGATACCGAGCAAGATAGCACCAATCAACAATTCGATAATGATGCTATACTCTACAATATTGTTGGTCGCATGGACGATACATACACCTCATAGAGTGATGAATTCATTTGTAAGGGCGTAAGATGTCCAAGCAGCGGAAGCAAGGTTCTGATTACTACGGATAGCACCATCAATGAATCCAATGTGGGGTAGCAAAGACTCCGACATCTGGAAACCAAACACAACGTAACATAAGGGCAGAGACCAAAGAATGAAAAATCATACTACAATAACACACAAGAAGTATGATACAATAAAATACAAGTACTCATGCACAAGTGATCTTAGGCATAGTACTTATTTAAGTACAATCCATTTCTGGGTTCACTCAAAGGGATACTGTCATAATATACTAACTCATAAGCTCTTTTCTCTAAACCTCGTATAACGATGTTAGGACCTCGCCATATAGCTTCAAATTTTCCATGCCCTAGACATCCCGATCTTGTTCATAAAGGAGAACCAGATCACCTTCGGAGAAAACGTGAGGCTTGACATGTTTGTCGTATTGGACGTTGACACGTTTCTTCTGGGTTTCTATGACTAGGGTGGCATCGTGACGAGTTTCATCTAATCACATGAGATAAAACAAACATTCTTCTTCAACAAAAGTGTTTCGGAGGAGTTTGAATATTAGTTTCAGAGAGGGTATCTCACATTCAATCGGGAGGCTGGCTTCAAGACCATAGACTAATCGGAATGGTGTGAACCTGGTAGCAGACTTAACAGATGTTTGGTAGGCCCATAATGCTGAGAACAACATCATGTGCCAACTTGTTTTGTGAATCTCTAGCATTCGTCAAAGCCTGGTAATGAGGACTTTGTTAATTGCTTCGACTTGGTCATTGGCTTCTGGGTAATAGGGTGTTGTGTTTTCGTGGCGAAGACCCAACTTTTCAGTGAGTTCAGACATCATGAAGTTTCTAAAGTGACTACCGTGGTCAGTGATGATAGCCTGAGGAACACCAAAACGGGCTATGATGTTATTGAAAATGAATAATGATGCGGTCTTTTCGGTATTGTCAAATGTTGGCATCGCCTCGGCCCATTTTGTAAAATAATCTACGACTACAATGATGTATCCATGCCCCCCATCCGAGTGGGGGTGACATGTCATGAAATTGATACCCCATTTCGCAAAAGGACCAACAAAGACCACAGGGTGAAGAGGAGCAAGATGTGACCGTATTTTATGGTTGTAGGTCTGGCAAGTGTGGCATTTTTGGACGTCAATTATATAATCATTAAATAAAGAAGGCAAAAAATACCCTGCTCGTAAGTTCTTCTGGGCAGTAGCATACCCGGACATATGACCACCACAGGTTCCAGAATGGAATTCATTTAAGGATTTCTCGACTTCGTCAAATGTGAGGCAACGTTGAAAAACGGAGTCAATCCCATGACAATAAAGAGTATCACTGAGGATAATATAATGACAGGCTTGGTAGCATATTCGACTTCAGTCATTAATGGGAAAATTGGGTCGGAAAGTCTGGGTTTGGAGATATATGATGATATATCCATACCAAAGATCATAAGAACTAATTAGGAAAAGGTATTTGTTAGGTAATGAATCAGCTGCTACATTTTCCTCAGAGTAAGGAAAGTCACATATCGACTCGGTAAAAACAAAGGATTTCTTCTACTTAGCACATTTGAATTCTAAGTCAAACTCCTCTAGTATCACGATCCACTTGGAGTATTTTCCCTAGACCAGTTGATGGGTGAGAATGTGTTGCATAGGGTTGCAGTTAGAAATTACCGTAGTCTTGCGAGAGAGGATATAGTGCCAGAAACGTTGAACTGTTGGACGACTGCCAAGGCCAGTTTTTCAACATGTAAATACTTGGTTTCGGTAGGCATTAGACTTCGAGTCAAGTAATAGATGGCATGTTCATCCTGAGAATCATCCTCCTGGATGAGAACCATAGCGATGGTGTAATCCGAGGCTGCGAGGTAGAGGAAATAATCACGGCTATAATCCGGTGGGAAGAGGAGCGGAGTACATGTTAGAGACAGTTTCAAGCTTCAAAGGCTTTGCTTGTAGTGGTATCCCATACGAACTCAGACCCCTTTTTTAGTAGTCGCATAAATCCAAGAGTTAGCTCGGCATAGTTCAGGATTAAATGACAAAGAAAATTTTCTTTCCCTTGCAAACTTTGTAACTGGCGAAGCAAAGAAGGAGGAGGGAGATTGAGAATCGCCTCAACCTTTAAAGGATCAACCTTGATCCCTTGATGTGAAACAATAAAGCCTAGAATTCAGTCGGATTCTACGTAGAAAATGAATTTTTGAGGATTCAAGCGTATATGGTAAAACCGACATCAGAGGAAAATGGCTCAGAGGTGTATTGGATGATCGATACGGTGCATGGAATGAGTGGGTAAGTCATCGAGATATGGTTGCATGATGTGCTTAATATCATGGAAGGCATAAGACATAGCGCGCTGAAAATTCGCACCGACATTTTTTAGACCGAAAGGCAGTTTCTGATAGGCGAAAGTGCCCCAAGGACAAATAAAAGCGGTTTTGTGTTGTTCCTCATCAACAATGTTGATTTGATTATTTCCGGAGAAACAATCCATCAGAGACTAGATTTCACTTCCAGCACAATCGTCGACAATCTGGTCAACGAAGGGGGTAGGAAAGTTGTCTTTAGGACATGCTTTTTTAATATCCCTATAATCAATGCACACGTGGATGGTGCCTTATTTCTTGTCGATCGGGAAAAGATTTGAAATCCAGTCAGTGAGAGCCATCGGGTAAGTAAATTCGAATTTAAGAAGTTTCTCTAATTCAAGTTTGATAGCAGCTGCTTTACGTGGGTGAACTGGACGAAGGCATTATTGGACAGGTTTAGCATCTAGGTATGTCTTAATCTCATGTATCACAATGTCGGGGTCAATACCTGACATTTCTTCATAGCTCCAAGTGAAGACGTCACGAAATTATTTAAAAATTGACTTGTAGGTGACGATTTCATCAGGGGAACACGAAGCTCCGATATGCACATTTTCGACAATTCCAGGTTTTATGGATATGTCGAGGGGAATGGTGGGTGAGATATTGCTTAAGTTCCCTTCGAAAAACACATCGTGTGTAGACTCGGGAAGGTTGAAATGACAACAACGGCCGACAGGTTCGAGATCTGTTGGTAGCTCTCGATGGTGTGTTGTTCCAGGAAGAGGATGGAACGATGATGTCCATCGTCCCAGGGGGTGTCTTCCATGATAGACATAATCATCTCGTCCCTAGGAAAAATGATGCGGAAAGGATCTGGAGATAAATTACCAAGAGAGGGTGTAGGACGAGTTGCCGATTGAATGGCCTGATAGGTGGATTCAACTAGACTCAAAGGCATTTGGTCGTCATAACAAAGATGATCGCCAGGGTCGGGTACCATCCATGGGTCATGAGACACAGGGGTTTCATGAATCAAGATGGAGATCATGTTGATTGAAACGACAGATGGGTGATGAACATTGGGTGGTGGGATGGGGAAGGTACCCATTAACGAGGAATCTTTGAGAAGACCTACATCGATGTTCTCGTATCGGGGGAGGGGGGGGGGTTTGGCAATAAACAATACATTGTCAGTGCGCGTATCCTATTTAAAGAAGGATAATTGGTCGATGGTAATTATCTTTCCTTGATGTGGGAAACGTACAACAAAAAAAAAAGAGTCGACACAACTACGCGCATGGAATCAATCTAGCTACGACCAAGTAGAAGGTTGTAATCGAGAGGAGCGTAAAAGACTTCAAATTCAACTTGGACTTTTTTTCCTTCTAACATGATTGGCAGTGAAGGGAGGACAATGTAAGGGTTAAAACCGGAGCCATTAAAGGCTTTGAGTGTGTTATGGGATTCATTCAAAGAGGGAGATCTAATGGCTTTCCAGCAGGTAATAGACATGACACACGTCAAGGCACCGTCGTCAATAATAGTTCTACAAATGTTTTTGTGGGAGACAATCACTTCTATTTGGAATGCGAGTTGAGGGGGTAACCTTGGAATGTGATCTTCCAAGTCAAAAAATATTAAATTTGTATCTGTAAGGTCGATTCCACTGATAGCTTTCAACAGTGCCTTCTATTGTATGGGACAACTTTGAAGCACTTCGAGGGATGACATCACGGATGGTGCTTGGGCCATATCTTTAACAATACTGTAGTTCTGGGCAACACGAGCATGAGGATTGAAAGTCGATTTCTGAACGATGCCCTTTGGAGGAGGGAAAAGGACTGTGTCGAGGCTCGGGCATTCGAGATGAAGAGGATCATTGGTAGGTGGAGTCGTGGGAGATGGTTGTACCAACGAAGGACGTGTAGCATCAACCTTCTCTTTGGAGGAAGAATAATCTTTGGCTCGAGTGGTAAGTGTGATGTCACTTTCCTTTGAATCACCTGTACATATTAAGACATAGGATGTAGTGGAGGGGGATCGTTGGTCATGAATGGACAATTGGGCCTACTGTTGAGAAGGGAAGGGTTGTGACAAGACAGCTAGAGTGGGCGGTTTCATGGTCCCTTGAAGAAACTTAGTAACCTCGGCTCGTCATGGACAATCCTTCGTGTAGTGATCATCACCACAGATAAGACAAGGGTATCAAGGTTTGCTCTTATCCCTATTGTCAACAGGTGGTGTTTTGGTTCTCTCTGCTTGCGAAGTATTTTTTTTCCTCCTTATTCTTACCCTTTCCCTTTCTGGATTTGTTTTTATCAGTAGGGGTATATTGGACAACGTTTACCTCAGAAGTCTTGCCAGTGGGAGGGTAGGAGACGGAGCATTTTGAACATTAGAAGAAATGGGTTTGGAGTTTTTTCTAGAGGTTTGGGTGGAATGTGGTTGGGCATGGAAAGTGACAATCACACCGTTGGCTGCATGAGAAGTAGTAGGAGTAGTTGAAGTGGCGTAAGTAGAAGGACGAGGTGCATTAGGGACTAAGTCATAAAGAGTACCCGTTTGTGAGTAAATGAGATCAAGGTATTGAGAATGACTAATGGCCCATTCTTCTATGACAACTCCACCCATGGCGATGTCATGACCAATGTCATTCATGAATGATTTCATGAACCACTCTGCTAGCAATTGATCAAGAAGTTTGTCTACATCACCATTCATGAATTTGATTGGTGATATGAGTGGCTTTGTTTTGTTTGAAAGAACTCAAAATCTTGGTCCCTGTTTCATAACAGATCGATAACTAGTAGTGGTTGAGGGAGGCCATAGCGAGGTTGTTGAAGTTGGCACAGAAACCTCGTGGTAATTCTATATACCACTTTGCAATGGAGCCCGTGAGGGTTTGTTGAAAAAGGTGTAAATGAATAGATTCATCCATCAAGGAGTTGGATGAGCACCAAAGGTGAAAATTCATTACATGATTGTTTGGGTCCTCTCCCACTTTGCCATCCAATTTAGGGATGTCAGATGGTATTTTGGCTAGTATGGCGGGCCATTGGGGAGAGTGACGGATCAGATCGATTAAAATCCTTGATAGATACGGGAGGTCCAAGGTGGCTAAGAAAGGTAACTATCTATTCACATGCAGGTATTGGTGGCTTTGGGGAGGGAGTCCCGTCGGCAGACCAGTGGGACCATAAGCAGTCTGCATATAATGCGAAGATCCAGGCAGATTCAGTGGTTGTTGTGGAGGCAAGTAATTCATGGGATTGTACCCTTGAACAAGTCCATTGGGTTGAGTGTTCAAGCCCCAAATAGGATTAGACGTACATGGATATGGTTGGCCTATACCAGGAGGTATAACAGATGTAGCTGGAGGATGTTTCCCCCCAGTCAATTGAGGATTATGTTGTATCAGATGATTCCAATACTAGGCCAAGGATGGAGGTATGTTATTTCCATAGGGTGGGGTCGGTGGGGGCTATCCTCCAATTAGGGGTTGTGTTCCAATTGGGGGTTGTGTTCCAATTGGGATTTGGGTTCCAATTGGGATTTTCCCTGCAAAGGGGGGTTGAGTCAAGCCTCCTTGGTGAAATTGTCCACCAACAGGAATCTGGTAATTTGGTGTGAACAACGGAATGGTGCCACTAGGATCAGTGCCTCCGATAGAGGATGGAAAAGGTCCTCTGAAATGGGGCAGAGGAAGTGTCGGAATGAAACCAGGAGGAGAGCTCCCAGAAGAAGTGGGACCACCAGGAGTTCAGGATGTGATTTGCGTAGGAATGGGAATAGAGGCATTCAACGCACGATATCCGGGTGGAAGTGTCAGGGTGACTCTAGGCGAAAGTAGTGTGCCAATGGGGGCTTGGCTAGCCGTGGTAATCTCAGTGTGAAGACTCATAGTATCTGTGTAATGGGCCATTTGTAAAGGGAGAGTTAGGATGTGGTCGGTTCGTGGAGCTTCTATACCAGGAAAATAATAAGCAGTAGTAAATGGTACTACATCTGGGCCAAATGTTTCAGGCAGCTCAGGTGAGACAGTGATATCAATGCCTGCTCCCAAGCCAAAGAGGTCCTGTCTAAAAATTTCGGTAGCCCAAAAAGGATCTTGACCCTCAGGTCCTAGGAAAGGTCCAGTTGGTGATCTAGAAGATTGAACAACTAGTTCTCTGGAAGAAGTCAGTTGTAGAATACGTCTCTCAGAGTCGGGGTGAAGTCGAAAGTCCTCTTGAGAATTGGAAATTCAAAATCGTTCTAGAGAGTCAATTCTTTCCACTTGTGGAGTGGTGACGTCTTGGACTTCACTCTGTTGAGGAGATCCCTCTGGTAAGTTGGTAGGCAAGGGTTGAGAACCTTCTAGATTTTATAGGGGTAAGCCTTGCATTTTACGTGAATGACGTGGAGGGTCAATTGTGAATGAGTTAAAAAACTGACAAAGAAAATTCTATGGTCAACTTGGGTGAACAAACAACATGCGCTAGTAAAAAAAATCTAGGTGAAAAAACCAAGCAATCAAGACCTTCTAATTCTGAAGTCACTAGTTGGTGATGAAATCTGATGTCGCAACGAAGATACAAGAAGGGGCTAGGTTAGGGTGGAAAATTTACATTGACGACCTGTTTAACGGACTTACACCTTGGTGCAAGCTCCCACACATAATCATGGGTATACCCTCCAAGGAGCCCAAGTGAGTTTGGCCAACGTTGATTCCAGGTACCATGAAGACTTTCCCCTTCACAGTCACCTTGTGTAAGACCCTAAGAAGATAGGCCACTAAGGTTACCACCAACAACAATAAAGCCTAAGGGGACAATCGGCAGTCTGATCCAAATGCAAGGGCAGGGTATCTAGCCCAAAATCAGCTTGAGAGGATTCCACTCATCATTGTGGGTATACCTTCAAGTGATCCCCATAATACATGCAATCTCTACACTGATATCAACAAAGCAGCGTGAGTAACTCTGTCATTATCAATGCAACCTCAGGTTTGACCCTTGTGTGAGAAGGGCTTCCCAGGACAAAATGTTGCAAATGGAATTTTACACTCCTTACCACAAAATGCTATTGTGTGTTTTTCACTTTGGAGAGTGTATCTCTCTGCCTATTCCAAAGCTCTAGCCTATCTAATGTTGGTGTAATAGAGTCTTAGAAAAGAGTTACTAGTTAAATTTTAAAAAATTGTGCAATATTATTAAAGGCTGTTGTTACTCAAAGGAGACGGAAATGAAACTCGTGTTGTGTGAGACTCTGACCCAACAATACATAGATAGGAATTAAAGATATCAATTCTCGTTTGATGAATCCTATTTATGGGAGGGAAAGAGAAGTTTTTTGGAACAATCTTGAACTACAATATACAATCTTCTTTGAAATGCAATATCCACAAATCACGAACAATGCCAATTCTCTATTTGTTCTATTTCAACAATTGATTTCCAATATTTTCAAAATAAAAATTACTTTTAAAAAGAAAAATGTTTTTTACTTTTCAAAAAGAACCACACAACGGTAGTGGAACTAAGGAAAAACAATAACGAATGAAAAGAAATATACAAAAAACCCAAACCAATCTTTCAATGAAGACAAAAATGACAAGCAAACAAGGCTAGTCTTTTCAAATGCATGAGGGCAACAATTTTCCAAGCAATGGGCAATTGAGAAATAAAATTAATCCCTAATTTTAAACCGATCACCAGCTCCCAACCAAAGAAGCACTCAGATTCCAGGATTAGAGATTATATCCTTGCTAAGAAAAGGTCAAGAGATGACAGTTGAGAAAAAATGAACAAGAAGAGTCTTTGATTTCTGAAGACTGATCATTCACAAAATCAGAAGTCAAGAAACAATCAATCAGTGGCCCAAGAAGTTCTTTTCAGACACACATACAAATCTAGGCATCTGAGCATACAAAAAACCTTAATTCCAAAAATTTGCAAATGGGTTTGCAGTCTAGCAGTGGTGTACAGTGCGAGAATGGAGCAATCTCACAGGCTAGTCACAAGGAGAGTGCGAGAATCTCACACTGGACTGAAAAGCAGAGTGCGAACTCAAGGGATTCTCGCAGTCTATAGAAGGGTTCAGTGCGAGAAGGATGAAACTAGGAAAAATTTGGAAAAAAGATAAAATTTTCTAAGGGACTTCCGGACCCAAAGAGTCTGTCAGGGTCTCTTGAAGACTCAGAGATTGATAGAAGTGAAAAAAGGTAAGTCAAGAGAAAATGGCCAAGGAAAAAAAACAAAAACCACTAAAAAATGGGTTGCATCCCCAGTGGAGTCACCAATTTTGTTATCAGACTAATTGGTAGGTGCAGACACTAATAGATCTCCCTAGATCCATCTAGATCTAGAACAAAAAAGGACAGGACATGACTCTTTCCCTAAGTTGTAATCATTGAATCTGCTAATAGGGAGGAATAAGTGGCATACCTTTATATCGCTTCCTTGGGTCTCTATTGCTCCCGCTTCACTCCGGTGCTCTCGTGAGGTCAAGTCCAAGACAACACAAACCAACCAAAGTGAAGATATCAAAATGTGTTCAACATCAACTTATGCATATGATCAAGGAATTACACAATAAAGTAAAAGTGACTTTATGGGAAAGGGACATGTCGCTGTATCATATTAATTGAAAGTATAAGATACAACCTAATCGCCTTGATGTCACAAGCTTCCTTTCAATGACCCTTGGTTCCAATACACACACTTGCTCTATACTTGCATGAAGAAGATCCAATTCCTCTTGATAGACTAACTAGAGTCTCCAAGCTTCTGTCCAAGCAGGGTTCTTCACACAATTCTTTCAGCAATTCTTCAATTAATCCTTCTTAACATTTTCCAAGAGAAACCTTTCAATATATAGGAGAAGGTGAGATGGTTACATGGATGAGAATGATCCCATCAAATCTAAGAAGTCATTAAAATGAAAACCATACGAATGCCAACTCATTTTCTAGAAGATTCCCTTCTAGAACCCTCGAGACCTCTTCTCCTTTCCAAGCTTAAGAACACGTTTGCACCATGTGTATGGAGTAAACTACGAGAAGTTTTCACCCTAAGTGTAGGTGGCCTGTGAGAATGAGGGATTCTCTCACCCTAGGCTATAGGTATCCTGCGAACTAACTTTAAAACTATGTTTTTGGAAGGAGACAAGTGCCACTTTTCTCAGGCAAAAAGTCCTTGTTGGGAACCTGAATACACCATTGTTAAGATATCACCAAGATGAACAAAATCATGTATAACAGAATTCCCCCCAAAGTATGAGGCTAGAATCAGTGACAGCCGAAATACTTTGTAAACTGCGTGTGTGTGTCGGAAACCAGGAGTGCACCTAATCGGAAACCTACAAACAACCAAGAATCTTCGGAATATAATACCAGTTCTGAGGTAGGCATTCCCATACTCAGATCACAGATGAACGACATCATGAACATAGGTCTTGGCCACCAATCATACACAGTGGATCCATGCCGCCAAAATACTGCATAGCCACCAAGAACACACTGTGGATCTATGCAAGAAGATTCAAATTAAGACGATATAGCCATGCGACATACAAAGTGGATCTATGTGTCGATGCAAATCATACATACTCCATCGCAACTTGGATCAAAAATATTAAACAAAGGGTCTTCAATCCCATCACCGAAAAGTATGAATCTAACCATGTGATTACATGTGTCGAAGTCAAACATGGTAGAAACCAATTGATTACCGATCATTGATGATACCGTTAACAAGTGTGAGGGAAATCACCATTAATGTCAATGACTCCCAAGGTACACTAGTACAATCCATCGAATGTGAATAAATGAGTTGAGGTCGAACATTCGACGGAATCTCCTAATTAGGGGTCAATGATGAAAACCCACTGTCGAAAGCGAGGAAACCTGCCATTGAGACATGTAAGTTCCAGGGTACCAAATAATTTCTAAGTTTTTTTTCTGGATAATGAGCGGGAGTCGACGGAACAAAACTCGTCACAGGAGGGCCTTGATGTATCCCCCATCAATGACACAAAATAAGTAACAGATTTTGAAGGTGAAATGGAGTATTAATATAGATGGACATGGACACAGGGAAGGTCAACACGGAGAGAATGGACAACTGCAGATGGCCGACTCAATAGAGATTTCGGATGAGCTTCTCTCGAACATATGAATGACATGACCAATGATTTGGCAGCACTTTCTCAGAGACGACTCAGGATATGACCTTGTAGCAAGTCAAATGAGAGACAAATGGATTTCCCAAACCGGCTTCATATAATGAATAGGGGGTGTCATGTTCAAGAGTGACACTTACTGCCAATAACATGAATACGAAAACACATCTCTTTCTCAAATTTCCCCCCATCATTTGTAGCGAGTACCTCTTTATTTTTACTCAAGCTCAAGGAGGATAACATATGCTTATTGATGTAAGCTCATCCTTCGTACGAGTCCCTCGGAGTATATTTAACTATCCCTAGAAAGGAGTGGCTTGGTCCCATTACGGGTCTTTCGATGTTTGTTTAACGAGTCCAAAGATAGAAAAATCGAAGGTTTTTCATGATTATAGAGTCTGGAAAAACACTTAAATAAAATAGTTCGACAAGATCGAAAAAGTGATAAAATATCGCCCATTGAACGTTTTGTTCAGATACTTTTATGAGCGTGAACAGAACAAGGTCGCTCAACAATCTTTTCATTTTAAGGAGTGTGAAAAGAGCTTAAAAAATACTCCTTTGGGTTCATCGTTTTCATGTTACCATGGAGAGTACGAAAACACGAGAAGAGTATACTCAGTTGTGTTCTCATGTATTTTTGACCGTGAGAACGAATGAAAACCGAGCTCGAAGTTTTTCTAAAAACTATAAAAAGTAGTCGTACATGCGACAAAAAAAGAAAAAACATTCATACTCTTTTGTGTGGACTTCAAAGTCATTATCTCTACAAAAATTCACACTCATAGGACTATTAGGCATTAGGTTTGATGAATAAAATAATATAAAAATCAACAAAAATGGTAAAAAGTAAATATAAGTGCGTAAAAGGGCTTTTACTATATTCATTGTGATTTTGCCAAGAACTTTGCCCAAAACAACCCTTTTTACCTCAAATTTCATCGCTCGAATGTGGGAGGCACATGCAACTATTTGGTGAACCATCTCTGTCAATGAGGTAGGCTCTTGATCTCTCATCTTTTCCATGGTTTATTTTTCATTTTTATTGGCAATTTTCAAGTTTTTGAGTTCATTTTAGGGCAAAAACTTGCGCTCAGGCGTTCTCGCAGGCTAGCCATACGGGACCTGCGAGAATGCCTGATTCTCGCAGGTGGCCTCAAAGACACCTGCGAGAATTCCTGATTCTCACAGGTGGCCTCAAAGACACCTGCGAGAATCTCGCATTGTGCTAAAGGGGCACCTGCGAGAACTATAAAATGAAATTTTGAAAAGATTTTTGCTCAATGAAAAATGTGCCAAGGTTTGAAATGAGTTGTTGACCCTTCTCTTATGGTTCTTGTGTAGGCATTTGGCCATCATAATGATGGAATGGCGAGAAAGAGAGCATGAGGAAGATGATGCTATTTCTGGGAATGACACGGGTACCGTTGCTTCCCTCCGAGACTATGGGCCTCTGAAATTCTTCCATATTTTAGGCATGAGAGCCCAAGTAAGGTTGTTGGAGTACTTGGTTCATATGTTGGACACGGACCAGCAGTTGTTTCACGTGGGAATACACACCTTGAACCTAGATATCGAGGATATCTACTTTCTGAAAGGATTATCATAGTGTGGGTACCACGCTAGCTTGACCGGTAGCCGAGGTGGAAGACTCCCTATGAGTGAGTATTGTCACCAGTGTTGTGTTCCAGAGGCAGAAAGAAGCAAAGGCAAGGTGGCTATCTGGGAGGTCCAGGATTTGACCCTGCGAACCAACTTGTTCACCATAGCATGCATGTTTGGGAGCATAACTCCACACATGGCTCTCCAGAGATACTTCCAGTACACCATCGAGTGTACAGATCCACGAGTCTTCAACTGGGCGGACACAGTTCTCTGCAGTATGAAGAGGCAGTTGACAAAATGCAAGAGAGGTAACCTAAAGCAATTCAGGTACGGATCACTTTTGGTGTCCTTCTTTCTCGAGAGGGTCCCTTTGTTGAGATTACAGGTTGAGTGGGGTTTACCGACCCCACAGGATCCGAGGATGCTGAGGTGGTGAAACCTCATGGCCCGACATGTAGCTGGGCCTATCATCAAATACAATGATTCGTTCTTTGACTGGTTGCAGCCATAGATGCTGATGGTTGAATATTACACCTACACTGGGTTGGACTTCTGAGGGGACCCGAATTTAGCCCTACCTGAGGATGCTCAGTGGGGTGACCTGGGTAAAGAAGTACAAATTTTATTCTTTTTAAATGTTTTTGTAATTTTTATCATATAAAATATTTTTTATGTTTGTCTAAGGACTAATAAAAAATTCTCCTTTTGATGGCACAAACGTGGGGTCATATCGACCACCAGGGACTTCTCCTATTCAAAAGCAAGGAGAGGTGGCTCTAGTAGCACAATGGGATCCTAAAGACTATGAAGCAGTGGAGCAAAACTTGGAGGGGTTGATTGCTGACATTCTAGATATGACTATCGGGGAGGTCCCTCAGTGTTATCAGCACCAAACTGTGGGTGTGTCAGAGTCTATTGGCTGACTACTTCGTAGGTTAGGCCAGGAAGTCATGTGTTATCATGAGCGTCATCCATGATGCTACTTTGTAGAAGCTATGAACTTTAGATTTTGAAATTTTGGTCCTTGGACAGAAACATTTTGTAAACAAAGTTTTGATCGTTATATACATATATACGACTTCTACCGGCTTATCTTGTGTTGTGTGATACTTGTGATGTGATTGGTTTATAAATGGCCCAAATGTCTGTCTAATACATAGTTAGCTAATGCATCAGTTAATGTATTTAGACATCTAGGAATATGTTGATACTCAATATAATCAAAATAGTGTTCCAAGAGGAGAATTCATAAATATACCTGTAATAAAGTAGGACTTCGAATAGCATAGGAATTACTTAACTGTAGTACTACTAGTTGCGAATCGAGTCATACAACCAAGTGATGGATACCAAGCAAGATAGTATCAATCAACAATTCGATAATGGTGCTACACTCTGCAATATTGTTGGTTGCACGACCGAGACATACACCTCGTACAGTGATAAGTTTGTTTGTAGGGGCGTCAATTAACCAAGTAGCAGAAGCAAGGTTCTGAGTACTATGACTAGTGTCATCAGTGAAGCCAATGTGGGGTAGCGAAGACTCCAACATCTGGAAACCAAACACAACGTAACATAAGGGCAGAGACCAAATAATGAAAAAAAATTCTACAGTAACACACAAGAAGTATGATACAATAAAATACAAGTACTCATGTACAGGTGATCTTAGGCATAGTACTTCTTTAAGTACAACCCATTTCTGGATTCACTCAAAGGAATATCGTCGTAATCTACTAACTCGTAAGCTCCTTTATCTAAAACTCGTCTAATTATGTAAGGACCTCGCCAGATAGCTTCAAATTTTCCAGCCCCTAGCACGTCCCGATCTTGTTCATAAAGGAGAACCAGATCACCTTCGGAGAAAACGTGAGGCTTGACATGTTTGTCGTATTGGGATTTGATGCATTTCTTCTGGGTTTCTATGACTTGAAATATCCTTGATCCCACTAATCAAGATATTTTCTACTGTTCTAATGCTCTGTCTCGCAGATCTGATACACTGAGGGTTTCTAAATACGTTTCAGTTGTGTGTTTGATATATTTATGGTTATTGTGAGTGCATGTTGGTTATTGCATGTGCATGTTGCATATTTATGGTTTAAACAACATATAAGGATGCATGTAGAAGTAAAGAACATCAACTGCCCAATATCATGTATAATACAGTTCGAGCATGGAAATACAATAGCCTACTGGAAATATAGAATATAAACGTCAGTCGAATCTCATGGATCAGTACTAGAATACCCATGATCAGAAGATGATAGTAGATCTAATGCATGCATGGATATATTGATGAAAATATGTGATTCCAGTGAAGTACGGTAACCGCTACCAACTGAAAAACTCGTCCGAAAGTTCAGACCATCCGAATATGCTAGAAAATACTCCAAAAGAATTGCCTTGGCCTCTAGACTGAAATAGGTGAGTGCCAGATCTCGAATCTGGTCTCTAAGGCACTGGATCTAGACTCCTAGGGGGTTTGCACACCTTCTGGAGCACTAGATGTGCCCCAAAGGATTCCACCAATAAAATCTGCTACTATATGGCTCAAGAAAATCATCTCGCCAAATAAGGAAATGGGTTGGAAGGATTTTTCCGAATCTTCTATGAAACTCTGCATGCAACACCAATTGCCTGTCCGGAAGAGTTGTGCCCTAAATGGTTGAATGAGTCTATCTAGAAGATTCCACCGTCAAAATTTGACGATAGATGGCTCAATAGAAGCACCCTGGTTGGATATCAAATGGGTTGGAAGGAAACTGCAATCTAGATACCGATCTCGTGCAGCTCTCCAAACCCTCAAACTGACTTGCACCCTCACTGGCTGAGCTACACACTCAGCAATGGATACTCCTGAAAAGTATGGTGAAATATCTGGATGGTATCTCCGATGGGATAGGGTGTGTCTCTCAACACCGAAACGGATCAATGGTGGTGGTTTCCTCTAGAAATCCACAAAACAGTAAGGTCGGCTCTCCTCCTCCTCTGGGAACTCTCAACATCAAATCATAACAATGCATAATGAATTAGGTTGATTTACCCTTCCTTTATAGCTTCCTGAAACCCTAATTCATTGTTGACCTTTTCCCTCCAAGTGACTTTTACTTTATTTTCTTATTCTTTGATTATATCACTTAATTAATTAATTAATTAACTATTTTGCCTCTAAAAAGTGATTTATCCATCCTGATGGCTTCTCCAGCCACTGAAAGTCACTTCTCATCATCTTATCCTGTAATACTCTTCCTCCCGATTCTGATGAGCTATTACACTAAGAGTTGTCTCTAAGTAATATTCCCATTATGACCTTCTTAGTGAATTTAATTAAGATATGACCCATAATAACTCAAAATTACGGAAATCGTCGAAATGCGACGGAACCAAATCCCAGCTGTTGGGAATGGATCCTGATGATGAACGATACAAGTTGGGCCCAAATAAACCCCTCAATATCTCCTGAAATCTCTGTCACCCCTATCTGGCTACTCAAGTAGGCATAACACTCTGAAATGTTGTAATGTTATAATGTCCCAAAATGGGGACATTACAAACCTCCCTACTAGAATATTGCTTGTCCTCAAGCAATAATTTAATCCAACTACATATGATAATGGGGTCCCATATCCACCTGTGTGACACAAGGTAGACTCCCCTCAAGATGTGGTCTCTCCAAGTGCTCACCACGCATGACACCCACATGCTCTTGATGAGTAGAATGATCAGTGGCCAAAGAATTTCAGTCAACTCCCCGAGCAACCACTCTACTCAAAACTCAACTCCATCAAACGTTGAACTACCAAGCACTCCAATCCCTGGGTCCCATATCAGAATGTGAACTACAATGCCCTGTGGAGTATAGATCTGTAACATATTAACACCATGAGTCTCCTGCAAATAACACATGGCCTCAATCCGAAATGGGTCTATCCTATCAAACCATACCAAACTCAACACGGTCCCCACCGACTGAACATGTTGTTGCCATAGTGAGGTACTACAAGACCTCAACGAATCACTAGCCAGTGACATGCTCTCCCCAATATTGAAACTCAATGGGAAAGTAAAGTGACTTCCCCCTGCAAACATTCGCCCATCTCCATCAGTCAATGAAATGCCTAGCCCCTTAATCCCAGGGTCCCATGCTAGTCTCTTACAGGGACCATCATGTTGATGCTTCTCTACTCTGATCATGACTGTCTACTCAGGGTATCCATACTAGACCATCCACTCCTAGATCCTCATAAGATGAAACAAACTTTTGACCCAATGGACTCCCAGATCCCATGTCAAATTTGGAAGTTCATCACTTCCAATCCCCACTAACTGTTGATGTGCCCTACAGGTAACTGTCGAAAGCCCTCCACCCTCATCCCAATGAGAGTTTGAATATGTAGCAACCTCTGAGATATCCTCTATCCCATGGACTAGGATACTCTCCATCATGCCTAGGGCCTCAACTATCTGCCCCTGATGACCCACCCCTATCCTGTTGTATGCAATCAAGACACTCTTGTCAGGTGGTCTCAACCTACCAACTCTCCATGTCCCCTACCACTGTCTAGCACCCCCTATGTTGTTGTCAATGATAAAAGTGTCAGGAAAGGCTATCATAAATATCTACACCCAACTGTAGGACTAGAAAGTATCATATGCTTTGGTCAATCCCCAGGATTGGACCAAAAGCTCATCCATTAACACCCATGGTGAATAATCGCTTAAACTACAACTATCGGGTACAACAGTAGATAACTCCACAAATTGTTGGTCAATCACTCTCCCTCCATCATCACTCAGATAGTCGCTGCTATTGTGAAGGTGATCTCCCAGAACTATGTGCTGTTGTAAGGGAGAGGAATCTCCATGCTCCACTAAGTGTGTCTCCTCCCTGCCATTTAATGTGTCCCCATGAATCCCACTATACATCTCTCTCATCATCATATGTCCAAGATGTATTGTCGGATCAACCTCTGTGTGGATATCAACCAATCCTGGAACACAAATGAAAGCGTCCTCGTAACTACCCCTGGATCTGGAATCCTCATGTGTATGTGTATGACTGATTGTCTCAGAACTATCCATGAATAGTGGCCCCTGCGATCATATTTATCTTTATTACATATCTATCTTTATTTCAGGGCCAAACCTCTCCTTTAGTGGTAAAGTTTGAGGTCGAACCTCCCTCAATTTTTTGTGTTAAATAATGAGGGTGGCCATAGGCCTCTAAGGCTGTCGCGACACAAAAGGAAGATTCTTGTGGTAGAAGGAAGGGACCAGAACCTAAGGTAAAGTTTGGAAGATGGTAGCAGACCTGCTAGCTTAGGTTGAGCCCTATTTAGGATCTTCTAAAGCATGATCACAGACTTGGTTGAGCCTACCACAGCCATGAAGTAAGTTGCAGATTGTGAGGGCAAACCTGAGGCTTTTTTAGGGTAAGTTATGAGGATTGAAAGCAAATGTTATAACATTTTTTTGGTAAATCTGTAACAACATATTTAAGAGTAAATTTTGGGTAGTATTGCGCGTTGTTACAACCATCCTAGCAACAATATAAAGGGTTGCCATTATGGTTGTAAAATAAAATACAACAACATATTTTTTAGGGCAATTTTGAGGGCTATTTGAGTTACCTAACAGGTATGTGACAGACAAGGAAAGGAGGGTTGTCATCACCGCAAATTTAAAACTCCTAAAATGGTAGACTTCAAACCAAAACAAAAAACTCGTTACAGTACTTCTGAAGAAGCAAAAAGGGATGAGTCTGAGGAAGGAAGCACCAGTGTGATCTAGGGTTATATATATATATATATATATATATATATATATATATATATATATATATATATATAAAGAGCAAAGAATATGTGATTGAGGACATATGTGTGCAAGTAGAATATGGAGTGTGTAGAGGATCAAAAGAGATAAGGGTTTGAAACAAATTAGATGGATAAGTGATATGTCAAGGGATACATTAAGTAAGAAAGAAAATTGTGTTGCATCCATTGGCTGGATAATGATGAGAAGATCTCCTGAAACTATGATCTATAAATGAGAAACCATCACTATGCACCCAAACACCTTGATATCCAGGAGCTATGAAGAGTCATGAAAAATGCATCATTATGAGGGAATTTTCTCAAGCAGAATCTACATTGGTGTACACTCTCAGGTATGCACTTGTATATATCTATATATATTATTTGCATCATTGTCATGAGGATACTTGGAGGAGGATTTCCATCTCCTCAAGGTACATTCTGAGAGAGAAAGAGAGACCAAATATACCTTCAAGCTACTTTTCATCCATGAGACACATCATTGATTCTGTGTATTCTTGTCATGGAAAAGCTACAACTGATGGAAGTGTCAAGAAATATAAAGTGATATTTGTAGCCAGAAGATTCCCACAAACAAAGGGCATTGTCTATGATGAGACATTTGATCTAGTAAGCCGATACACTTCCATCTGTACTATCATCCATGAGTTGGGAACTATATCAGATGGATGTAAAGACAACCTTTCTCAATTATGAGATTGAGGAAGAAGTTTACATCGAGCAACCAGAAGGATTCGTGATATACAACGAGAAATCTCATGTGTACAGGTTGAAGAAAACCCTGTATGGACTAAAGTAGACTCCTCGTGTTTGGTACAAGAAGATGGATGGATGCTTGATGAGCTTGGGTTTTAGAAAGAGTGTTGTTGATCCAAACCTATATTATTACATTATTGGTGATGAGAGCCTGATTTTGGTGACTTATTCAGGAATCCTTGTTGTTGGATACAAGAAAGACTTGACTTCTGATTTCGAGATGAAGGATCTAAGTATGATGCACTACTTCTTGGGACAAGAAGTATGATAGAAGACTCATGAGATTTTCCTGAGTCATGGAAAATATACAGTGGGGACATTAAAGAAGTTCATTATGACAGAATACAAATCTATGCCTACACTGATGGTGATGGATTTGAAGAAAATGAATGATGATTATTCAGACGAGATTGATTCACAACTGATTGGATCACTGATGTATCTGGTTAACACCAGACCCGATATATGCTATGTAGTGAATGTAATTGGTCAATTTATGAGTCGGTCAAGACATACTCATTAGATAGAAGCAAAACATGTATTGAGATATCTACGAGGAACAGTTGGATATGGTATGAGATATGCTTCTAGTGTAGACTTGAGTTTGCAGAGTACATAGCATTGAGTGTGGCAGTCCACGTAGCAGTGTATATTTGCAAGCTTCTGACATATTTATTTGATCATGAGATGGATCCTATTATTATTTGTTGTGATAACCAGCATTGTGTAAAGCTCTCTGAGAACCCTGTGTTTTATGATAGATCAAAACACATTGAGATAAAATATCATTATATCACAGACATGATGCAGAGGAAAGAAATACATGTGCAATACCTTCCTACACATGAGCTGATTGTAGATATCTTCACCAAATTTCTTTCCAAGACGAAGTTTGAGTACTTCCATGAGAGACTTGGCCTGGTGAAGAATACCTCCCTAGCTAAGAAGGAGTGTTGATGACTAGAACCAAGATGAAGTTCGAGTACTTTTGTGTGAGACTTGGCCCAATGGAGAATGCCTCCCTAGATGAGAGGGAGTGTTGATGATTACAATTGTGTGAGATATCCTCCGGGACACAGAACGAGTGATTCAGCCTGTGAGGAAGCCCATGAGCTGGGTGTTCCCATGAGATGGGTGTGTTGTTCCTCTCTAAGACAGAGATGGAACATTGTGTGCCCCTGTGTGGGGTGAGGAAGCCCATGATTTGGGTGTGCCCATGAGATTGGTGTGCGGTTCCTCTATGAGACAGATATGGAATGTTGTGTGCCCCTATGGGGTGAGGAAGCCCATGAGCTGGGTGTGTGGTTCCTCTCTGAGACAAATATGGAATGTTGTGTGCCCCTATGGGGTGAGGAAGCCCATGAGTTGGGTGTGTCATTCTCTTTGAGATGAAGATGAAATGATGTACTGGTCTCCTGTGTGTAGAGAGTTGAGATGATGTGATACTCCAAATGATTCTCTTGTGAGATGCAGTGAGAAAGCGATCTGCTGAGTTGGATGTTCCTGTGGTTGAGCACATGTGAAAGTGATCCTAGTGTTTGAGCACTAGTGAGTGTGACTCTCCTGTGAGACACAGTGAGAAAGAAATCTTCTGAATTGAACATGACTTTGGATGAGCATAGGTGAACGTGATCCTAGTGGTTGAGCACTAGTGAGTGTGATTCTCATGTGAGACACAATGAGATAGAGATGTGGACATCGTTGTGATTGAGCACAAATGGATGTACCCCTAGTGGCTGAGCACTAGTGGCTGTATGAGATCCCTTTCTATATTTTCCAAGAGTACGACCTACATGTAACCCTACTTGTGATGTAAAGGGTATAGATCGGCGCCACCATAAAGTAAAATATAATTAATGTAAAAGACAATTAATGTGGTAATTATTAATTATATTTTGAGTTATTGAGGTCACCCCTATTGTGCCAATATACACATCATTTGATGTGATAAGTCTTATATAATTAAAGGTGAATCCCCATCAAGGAAACACACTTAACATTGTGTCATCTCATGATTTCGGAAGTTGTGGTATGAAATTATGAGAATTACAGCGCCCTCTTGTGTGCTAGGTTTGGTGATGGTGTGGGAGGTATTCAAAGGATTGGTTGGGTTTTCTTCCCTTGTTGAGAAGGGTTTCCCAGGATACTTATTTTGTTCTTGTGCATGGTTATTCTTCTTGTGATCTTGGTTTTTTGTAGTAGTTATGGTTCAAGTAAAAGCTAGACAAAAAATTTAAAAGTAAATGCATGAGCCATATCTCATTGAAAATTCAATAGTGTGCAACTAGCAATAAAAATAAACCACAAATGAAAACAATAATATTACCCGGAGCAATGTACATAACATTATATCACACACAAAGATACCAAGATGTCCCTGGAAACCCAACTGGGAAGAAACCAGGTTGATTGGGGATTTTATTAAGTAGGAAATTGATTACAAAAGGTTGTAATATAGCCAAATGTATAAAGGAAGGGATGAACTCTATGGAACATTGGGAGTGGAAGGGAGAATACTTTGGTAAAGGGTAGAATGTTTTTATTCCCTCAATCAAAGTTGAAGAAAAAAATATTAAGGGAGCCCCATGCCTCTCCAATGGTAGGACATGTAGGGTTCCTTAAAACATATCAAAGGATAAAAACATATTTATTTTGGGAAGGAATGAAGAGCGATATTTAAAAAATTGTAAAAGAATGTTAGGTTTTCCAAAGAAACAGAGAGACATTAAAATATCTAGGGTCACTTCATCCATTAAACTTACCTAATCAAATATGGGAAGAGATATCAATGGACTTCATTATAGGGTTACCAAAATCTGAAGGTTAGGATGCCATTTTTGTGGTCGTTGACATAATTACAAATTATGCACATTTTTGAGAAATTAAAAGTACATATACAACAAGCCAAGTGGAAGAAGTGTCTACAAAGGAAATTCATAGACTTCATGTTCTTCCTAAAGTAATAGTTGTTAGGATATTTAGACACTTAGGAGTTAGTTAAGTTCTACTTGGTCTAATATGTCGTTAGGTAAAAGTGTGTTTCTTTAGTATGCATTAGTATGCATTTGTAGTTAGGAAATCCGACGGTCACGATATGTTCCCGACATAGAGTGATCCGACGATTCATACTCTCCTCGATCTTAACGGCCATTGATCCATGGCTTAACACCTGATTGTTCCATTATCTTTATTTAAAGAGCATGGAGGGTCATTTTCCGATGATCGATTGTGAGAAAATCTCTTGTAAAATCTCTCTGTAATCTTTTTCTTTGCATTAATAAAATGCTCCAAGTGGCCGCGTTGGCTGGGGCCGTGGATGTTTCCCCGTAGGGGATTTACCACATGAAAACATCGATGTGTTGATTTTTGATCTGGTTATGTGAGTGGTTACTGAAGGTGTTCGTCCTCTGTTGGAATACTTGTGTTGTCGAACATGGTATCAGAGCCTGCTTGAAGACCCGCTCCTATTGTAGATCGAGATCATGAAGCCGAGTTGCCTCATCTCCATTTTCTATCATTTTCGTACATTTTTGGGCTGAGAGGAATGTTCCATTGCGTCCGTAGCACTCGTTTCATTCAGGAACACTTTTTTTTTCACTCGAAAAGGTTTCCATTTTCCCAAGATACGACCATCACAATCAGATCTGGAGGTATAAAGTCTGAATACGCTTTTTTTTTTAAATTTTTGCAAAGTTTTGATTTTATTTCAGTTTGTATTTTTTATTTCTGGGCTTCTACTCTTTTAGATCTGTGTATTCTCTTTGCCCCACTCCTTGTGCGATATTGGAAAATCAGAAACATATAGGAAAAGTTGCATCTTCTGGGTAAGCTAACCGAGATCTAACCCTTGTTGTCATCGAGAAGCGAAATTATTTTCTTGTGTGAAAAGAGTTTTTCTGGAGCATGCTCTCCAAGGCTATCTTCCACAACAATAACAACAACAACAATCCTCCTTCTGAACATTACAATATGTTTTGCTAGACCATTTGGTTAAAACTTGCCTTATTAAGTAAGAGGTCTTGAGTTCAAGTCTCTCTTTTGTTGCCTTTTTTTGAAAAAGTTCATGCTATAAATTGTAAAGTGCATTTCACTTCAAGTATAAAAGTGAATCACTATAAGTAGCTTTATATTTTATTTTAGAGTTATTTTGCATGCAACTTTTCTGTTATAAGGTAACCTCATTGTAAAAGTGATCCCCACTTCTCTTTATAAAAGTGGGTCACTTCATAAAGTAGCTTACACTATCACGTGGTTATTTGGTTACCGTTTATGCCTTATTTTAAAAAGGGGCATAACTCTCACATCGGAAGTCTGTTTTCAGTGCCGTTTTTTTAAAACCGCACAATTTTTTGAGATCTTTCCATCCAGATCATTAGTTTCAGTTTTTAAATATGCATTATGTACATATTTAATATGGCTTCTACAAGTACTGTCATGCTTACCAGCAACAACTACTTCCAATGGAGATCCCATATGGAAGATTTATTAAGAAGCAAAGGCCCGTACCAGATTACCATGGGAAAGGAAACAACCCCCACTAATGATGATAAGAAAGCCAAATGGGATAATAGGAATGACGAAGCACATGGACTAATTGGAATGTCCATCTCTCCTGATCTAAAGTACCACCTTCAAGGAATTGATAACCCCAAAGTAGTTTGGGACAAGATTGAATCTATGTTTGGTAAACTCAATATTATTCGAACACAACAGTTAGAAAATCAAATACTGACCTTGATTCCAAGTGATTTTTCTTGCCTTGGAGACTATCTATCTAAGTTTAAAACACTCAGAATTTTATGTGAAAAATGTAAGATAAAAATGGATGAAGAGCGGTGCATATATCTTATCTTTCTAAGCTAGGTAGTGCATATTCTGTGTTTGTATCTACCTTCTATGCCATGAAAGAGGATGTAGGGAAAGCTTATGTACAACCCACTCTTGAGTCTTTTTGTACTTCCTTGATTAGAGAGGAAGATAAGCTTGTACAACTTGGAGTGATCAACACTGCAGGTACCTCAAACAAAGCCTTAGTTGCCCAGTAGAAAGATAAACTCAAGTATCCCAAGAAGCAACATCCTCGCTACAACAACAAACAACCTAAGGGTCCCAAACCCGCTCAGATAGCTTCAGCTCCTAATGGTGACAAAGGATCAAAATATAAAAATATTACTAATAGACATTGCAACTTTTGTAATAAAGATGGTCATGATGAGTCCAAATGTTTCAAGAACATGGCAGCCTTAGAAGCAGCGATGAAGAAGCACAACATCAAGATTGATTCTTATTCTTCTTCTCATGGACATGCACTTTCTACTTCTGGTTTTTCCTTCAATACACCTTCTACTACTACTTCTTCTTCTGATGAGTGGCTTATTGATTCAGGAGCATCTTATCATATGGCTAAGGATAAAGCCAT
>ML788638.1:55516-116745 GCA_009831015.1 Picea engelmannii
TATATATATATATATATATATACACACATACACATACACATACACATACACATACACATACACATACACATATACATATATATATATATATATATATATATGTATATGTGTATATTGTAAATAATGAATTTGGACGACGATGAGTAAGTAGTAGAGGTGCAACTCTAAAAAAATTGTTGGTTTTCCCAATTTTGGATTCGAGTGTAAATATTTCTATATATGTGTGATTGCAATTGTGTTCGTTTGTTTTTTAAGAATCAATCTGTGCATTGCATTACTATTAAAGGTTTAAAAACTTACATTTGGTATTAGAGTGGTTATTGGATTCATGGGGATGCCTTTGTTTCTGAGGGTTTCTCTTGGGTCTGTGATAAACATTGTTATAATAGGAGCTCTGTTGTATCGATTCTTGTGGTGAAAAGAAATGGATAGCAGTTAAAAAATAAAGATCAAGAAATTTAATGGGGAAATTTTTGAGTTGTGGAAGCTCAAGATAGAAGATCCATTGGTAGACAAAGATCAACAGGTTTTTTTGGATCTAGGTACTCCACCTATAGAAACATTAACATAAGACTTGGAAAAGTTGGATGGTAAGGTGAAGACAAAAATCGGGTTGTGTCTCTTAGATGCGGTATTATTGTGTCAGGGGAAGCTATAGCCGAGGAATTATGAAATAATTTAATGGATTTGTATCAGTTTAAGTCTGCTCCAAGTGGACATTAGTGGTTGCCCACCTATTCCACTAGCTCAAATTATAATTTCCATATTGATAGTTTTTCTATAGTTTTTTGGGTCCCAAACTTTCGAGGCCATTTTGAGGCCCTAAATGACGTTTTTTTATTTGGAAGTACCCAATAGATCTTTGTTGGGGTGTATTGGGTTAGTCTAAATGTGTACTCCTTGGATTAAAATTTCCATCAGGGTACCAAGGAACCCAAATGGAGATTGTACACAAAAGTTTTTTCCCTCGGGAAGTTGACATATCAACTACCCCATCGGGGTCCACAAACCTTTTGGCGTTTCATCTTTCAGAGTTAGGGTTTTCTCATTTATGTTTTATATTAAAAAGTATTTTGGAGCCTCATTGTAATCAACTTCTTGTGAGTGAGCATATCTGACACATCTCTCTTCAGAGATAAGCTACCACCATTCTAGCTAGCTTGTGTGCTTTGCATTTTTTAGTCTCTTGTATTCCAGACAATCATTAATAAAATATTAGTCTTACTATATTACTGTGTTCCTTTCAATATCTCTATGTGTATATCCCTATTATATCTCTGTTATATTTCTACCTTCATGTCGTTCTCAAAATAATCTGGATCAAAGTCCATTGTAAACAAATTGTTCTTGCAAAAGAAGTTGTACAACCTAAGGATTAAAGATGGAGACTCGATGAAAAAGCATATGAACTCCTTCAATACCATAGTAAGTCAATTATTGTCGATTGATATTAACATTTCTGATGAAGATAAGTGTATCAGTTTATTGTGCTCAAGAATAGACTCATGGGATAGCTTGGTTGTGGTCATAGGTAGTAATGAAAGTAATTTGAGTTTTTATTGTGTGGTCTCATCCTTATTGTTGGAGAAGATGAGGCGAAAAAACATGGAAATCCATAGCATAGATGCCTTATTTGCAATAGGATGCTCCTAACAAAGAAATATAAATAATTCCTCAAGTGGGAGATCTAAATCTAGGGGAATATCTAAATCTCCCAGAAAATTTGCAAAAGTATGATGGAGATGTGGAAAAGAATGGAATTACAAGAAACAATGTAGATCCAAAAGTGTTGAGAGAGGGAAGGGATCCTATGATTCCTCTTCTACAAAAGAAAAATCATCTGCAAATGGAGGGGTTTTGGGGGGTATGTGTTATATTCTTTTCATGACCATCCCCATGCCATTGTGATGGGCGTAGCAGGNGTGTGGGGTTCATAGGGGGCTGGAAGCTCCCCCTGTCCAAGGAGTTGCAAGAAGAGAAGAGCCCCCCTACTTAAGGGGATGCAATGGGGTGGAGCCTCCAATTTTTTTTTGGGCAGTTTTCATATCTGTATTTTAGTGGTTTTCAATATTGGTGGTTTTGTGGTGCATGGGAGGATTTGTGGCTTAGCCCATGGTTTTCTAATCCCAATTAAGAAATTAGGGTTGTAGTCTAATCTAGGTCAATGTATTCGGGGTTTTAGATGTCACAAGATCCTATATATATTTTATTGTAAACAATGAAGTTGGAGGATGATAAATTTAAGAATTAGAGGTGTGGCTCTAAACAAGTTGTTATTTTTCCTAGTTTTTTTGTTTTCAGGGTAAATCTCTGTGTATATGTGTGATTGAAATTGTTTTATTTTCCATATTTTAAGAATATGTGTGTGTATTGCATTACTATAAAATGTTTAAAACTTATAGATGTGTACTTGCCTTCTTCAAGAACACATGTAGATCATGAGGCATGGATGGTTTACTTAGGTGCATCCTTTTATTTGACTCCTCATAGGGAGTGGTTTTGCGAATATGAAAGGTATGATGGGGATGATGTTTTTATAGGAGATGATTCGATAGCCAAAATCATAAAATATTCATGTTGAATCTCATGGATGGTAGGATTAGAACACTCTATGGTGTTATGCACATCCCAAGATTGGCCAGGAATTTGATTTATGTAAGGAAACTGGATGATGCACGTATACAAACAATGTTTGAAAAGAAAGCCTGCAGAATGGTTTGAGGGGAAATGGTAGTTGTTGAAGGGAGTTCGAATTGGAAATCTATTTAAACTACTGGGAAGAACTATTAGTGATGGGTGCAATAGTTCCATTGATCTTGATATTGAAGATGGAGAAGGAAAAGATCCTATATTTTCTGGAGGAAATACTATGTTGTGGCATCCAAGACTGACACATATCAGAGAGAAGGGCCTTCGATTACTACACAGTAAAGGTATGGTTGAAGCTATGTCCAATTTCTCTCTGGATTTTGATTTATGTGAACATTTCTTATATGGGAAGCAGAATCATGTAAGATACTCTTATGGTGCTACAAGGATAGAGGGAATATCACAGTTGGTGCAAAGTCATGTGTTTGGACATGTGTCAGCTCCATCACTAGGTAAATATTTGTATTATGTCTCATTTATATATGACTTCTCAACGAATACATGGATTTATTTCTTGAAGAAGAAATATGAAATATTTGACAACTTTAAAACTTTCTAAGGTTTATTTCCCAATACTTGCTAAGGTTTTGCAAATGGGGTAGGAAGCTAAATGGGCTTCATTGTGGGGAAATCTCCATAGTTAAGCACGCTTGAGCCAGAGGTATCCTGGGATTGGTTACCACCTGGGAATTCTTGGTTACCGGGTGCAAGCCCCGGAAGTGATGATTGATGCTATGTGATTCAGTTTGTTGGTTTCAATCCCACTTCTTCACCCCTGTGAGCATCACCCAATGCAATGAGTGCTAAGTGGACTATTCAAATCATGAGAATTATTGGTCAGTTGTGACTAATACTCATGGATATGGGTCATACATTAATGATTTACTCTACACAGTTAATCCTAAAAATGATATCTAACTTTAAAGCGTTTAAGGCTCTTATGGAGAATCAGATAAAGAAGAGAATTAAGGTGTCAAGGATGGATAATGATGGATAATTCTACGGAAATGAATTCGAAGAATTCTGTAAGAAGTGTGGTATAGAAAGGAAAAAGACTACTCCATGCAAAATTCAACAGAATGGAGTTATAGAAAGGATGAATAGGACATTGATGGAGAAAGCAAGGAGCATGCTCAATGGTGCCAGGTTAAGACATCAATTCTCGGTAGAGGCAGTGGGTACTGCATGTTACTAGTAAATCTATCAACCTCATCAGTGTTTGATGAAAAGACTCCACAAGAGGTACATGGACTAGTGAGAAACTCTCTCTTACACATCAAGGTATTTGTCTATGATTCCTATGTACACGTTTCAAAGGAAAATAGAAGTAATCTAGAAAAAAGGATGGAAAGTGTATCTTTATTGGCTATAAAAATGATCTAAAAGGTTATAATATTTTGAACCCAAAATATAAGAAGGTAGTGTAGAGTTGAGATGCGGTATTAAGAGAAATCAAATATGTTTTCAAATAGGAACTCCTACCCCGGGAGGATGATCTAGAGTTTGAATTGAATGGTAATGAATCAAACTTTACAAAAGAACAAGAATAAGAAGAAGAAAAACCTCATACTCTGGTATTGAGGAGATCGGTTCAGGAAAGTAGGCAACCAGAAAGGTATATTCCACCTGAGTTTTTCTCTAATTTTTCTTTGTTTATTATTGGTGATGATCCTAGAACTATTAGGGAAGTAGTGGATTCAAAGGATGGAAAACTCTGGAAAAAGGCCATGGATGAAGAAATGGCATCCTTGGACAAGAATGAGGGTTTTGATCTAGTGGAGTTATCGGTTGGAAGAAATCCCATTGTAAGAAAATGTGTATCTAAGAAGATTTTTAATGCATAAGGAAAAGTGGAGAAATATGAAACTTGGCTAGTAGCAAAAGGTTATTCCGAGTTAGAGGGAATTGACTTTGGTGAAATTTTTTCTCTTGTTGCCAAGTTAACTTCTATTATATTCCTTTTATATTATGTTATTGCTCTTGATTTTGAAGTAGAAAAAATGGATGTGAAGACAACATTCCTACATGGGGATATAGAAGAAGATATATACATGAAACATCCAGAAGGACTTGTAATGAAGAGAAAGAAAGATCTAGCATGTAGGATGAAAAAAGTCCCTCTATGGGTTAAAGCAATCACCAATAATGTGGTATAAAAAATTTGACACTTATATGTTGGGACTTGGCTTCACAAGGAGAAAATTTGATCACTATTTGTATTCCAAATTAGTCAGTGATTGTTGGAGCATGCTATTTTGGGAGCAAAGTTCAAAGAATAAGGAAGAGCGCAACAAATGAGGCAGGAAACTAAGGAATGGACCAGAGAAGCAACACGCCAAAACATAGAACATAGAACATTAATTTATCGTTGCTTATGCAAGATTGCAACTCTCTTTTCTCTGCCTGTTGAAATTGTAAATATAATTTGGTTTCTCTTCACATTCTCTGGTTGTGTAATTATACAACTACAAAAACAATAACAATGGCTCAAAAATACTACTTTTTGTCACCCAAAAACCCCCCTAAAAGAATTAGGCTATACATACATAAAAAATGTATTATATAACAATGAGGCCCAAAACCCTTTCTGTTTTCAGTTAACAACATATTTGTAATCCATGTCACTTTCATTATGTTGAGGCATTATCTCCACCTTTGCAAACACCCTGCCCTCTCCACTTTCCTCACTGTATGAAGAGGGAACAAATACATAATCAAATGTCAATTTTGTTAAAGGTGGGATATTCTCCCTTGCAAAGAGAATGACATGAGGGAATCTAATATCAAGGTCATCGTGTAGAACAAACAACATGAGAACATTAGGACATGAACTATGCTTTACGAAGCGTGAAACATTCCCAAATTTGTTAGCATATGTTAGAAAGTTTAATGGTGGGAAAGTTGGATTCCTTTTAATCCAGGCAATCCTGGTTGCATTTTTTTGTCCTCTCTGCTTTTCTTTGTGTTCGGATAGACCAACACTGAACATAAAAAAAAGCAGGCGTGGAAATTTTGAAAAATATTGAAATGGTGGAGGGCGGGTGGTGAACGTTTTTCTTTGTGCTTGGATAGACCAGCACTAAACATCAAAAAAAGCGGGAGTGGAAATTTTGAAAAAAATTGAAATGGTGGAGGGAGGGAAAGAAAATTTTTAAAAACATTGAAACAGTGGAGGGAGGGCACGTGTAGTAGCATTAAATCCTCCATCTCCCTACGTCAACTGGATCAAAATTTGAAAGGAAAGGTCACACGGATGACTTCGCTAGCATGGATGGTATAAACTAACGTTAACGTTGTTTGGGGCTGTAGAGTTTCTGTCGGCCAGAGTAAGTAGTGGCCAAAGTCGGTGATCGATGGTGGTAGAGTTAGTGATTGGCAAAGGTGCATTTCATTTTCCCTTTAGCCTACGCCTACACCAAGTCTAACAATTTTATTTTCTAACAAATATATGGATTCGAGGAACTGATCCAATTGGTGGTTGGTATAACATATCACTAAAATGGGACCACATTACATGCAATGAAATGGCCCAGAAACACTAACACTACATTTCATCTCTTTCAAGCTTCGTTACTTCAACATAATCTCATTTGTAGATATGCAGCCAAGCCCAACAATATATGTTCTACCAAATAAATGGAATTTAGGCACTGATCCATTGGGTAGTAGGCATCACAAATCACAAAAAGTATCATTTCAATAACGATGGTCCATCAATATTATTGCTTGGGGTTATTGCTACCTACTCTTCGTACTGTAAACATTGTGGTAGCAATAATGTCAGAGTTATGGCTTCAAATATGTTATTGCTACATGGATATTACTCATAAATTTTACAGGGCTTCATAAATTATATTTAGATCTCCTTAAAATGTAAAACAAATGTGTTTCATTGTTTTATTGTTTTTTCTTTAGGAAAAAAAAATTAGTAATTTTATTTTCAAGGTAGGACAAAATTTTGTACTAGTTTAAAAGTTTTATGTTATGACCTTTTTCTGGAGATATTTTTTTGGGATATTTGGTTAGAAATTGTTGTATATGCAGATTTGAGTGGTTAATTTTGTGTAATCCGACTTCTCCAGGGGTTTTTCAACATGTTGAATCCATTTCTACATTCAGAAATGCAATTTAAACAACATAAAATTGTGATTTCATGTAGATTTATGTTGTTGGATTCTAATGAAAAGGGAAAAAGCGTAGAAAAGTTAGATAACGCCTATGATTATACAAACTTAATCACTCAAATCTGCAGACTCAACAATTTCTCTCAAAATTTAGGGGAAAATCAAACTATAATATCACTTGAAAAGAACCAACCTACAACAAATTTTTGACTACGACTTATCTAAACTTTATACATATATCATATTCCAAAATATTAGCCGCCCAAAAATTTAATTTCTGGAAAATAAAAACAATTGTTTGAGATTCCATACAATGTACATAAAACTATAAAAAATGATTATGACAATATTATTTTGCAGAGATAAACAAGTCATATAATTGTTAGAGAATAATGCTTCATTAATGCATTATACTAAGATTGGATTAGTTGAAGATTTATAGGAGGTTGTTGAGATATCTTCTCAACCACTCCCTCGAAGTATGGAATCGGTTGGATCTGAATCCAGCTATATATTTACCTATGTATGTGTGTAACATTGCAATAATACAATCTATTGTTTGTGTGTTATTCATGTGCAATGACTGCTCTTCCAATTTCTAATTTGGTATCAGAGCCTAGCTGGGCTTAATCCCTCACGGGAGTGCCCAGGGAAATGAAATAGTTTGGGAGATGGTTTTCTGTACATACATAGATTAAGAGTGTTGAATTATTTTGTTTGTGAGAGAGTTGTGTGTCTTGTAAGAAATCCGCTGCCACTGTTGCTATTGGAGGAGGGTCACATTGCCATGTATTTGAGAAATTGTCGAAGATCAAATATATCTCATTAATATCTATGCGTGTTGTTTGCTGTTCAGATCGCAAGAGATCGCAGTTGTTCAGACCTGAGAGAAAGAGTCGGTGTTTCATTTATGAGATGGTGTGTGAAAGAGCCGGAATCTGAGTGCAACATCATGCTCAACTCTGATTACAATGCCCGTCTCGGTGACTTCAGCATTGTCAGACTGATTGAACATGACCAGAGATCTTTCTCTGCCACCTGTTAGGACCACACAATGTACCTTTTTGCTTATACTTTTTGCCACTATTATACCCTTGATCACCTGTATTCAGACTCTTACTATCACTTCATATGATCATTCCAAAGGTATACAACGTCCCTTCTCATTACTATACGTTTAATCTGTTTTGCATAATATTTTACATTACTTTCGGACTTAACCATTGATTAGACTGCAGATTAGCATTTGAAGCCTATTGCTGAAACATAGTCCAGGTCGCAGATGCTGAAACACAGAACTGTTACACAACCCGGACTCGTAGATGCTGAAACACAGAGCTGTTACACAGTCCGAGGTCGCAGATGCGGAAACACAGAGTTGTTACAGTCTGAGGTCATTGTTGCTGAAACACAGAACTATCACACAATTCGGAGTTGCAGATGCTGAAACACAGAGCTGTTACACAGTCCAGAGCTGCAGATGTTGAAACACAGAGGAGACTGCCAGAACCAATGATGATGAAACACAAGGAAGCTGTTACAGTCAGCGGTCAACAAGCACCAAAGCCGACACAGTCAAGAGCGCAATTCACGTGGCTGAAACAACCCATGAATTGCAATGCTGAAACAGCATCGACAGCTACGAGAAGAAGTTGTTACTCAGGTCGTAACATCAATACCTCATCCAGCTCTTGTAATAGCATTTATGTTGCGTGAATCCAGGACATCTTGCTCTGGTTTAGAAAGAAGATCCGACTAAAGATAGGACTGAGATATACATTGTAATTTTTGATATATTGTATTGAAGGGGTTCCCTCTTTAAATAGGGGGAATTCTTCATTCGAGGAATCCAAGTTTTATGTATTGAAAAGCTTCAGAGAGAGAGAGGTGTACTTCATTTTTCAGACTGTAACATGACATTTTGATAGATGAATAAAAGACTGCTTTGAGTATCTTTCTATAGCTTTTCCGTTCCAGGGGAATCTTGTGAGAAGGGAGGGCCCACCTTCTTCACAAGGTTCACCCGTTAGTTATAGAGTGTGTTAGTATAATCTCTGTTTATGTGTGTTTATTTTTCATATGCTGAAACACTGTTTTTAATGAATTCTGCTTTGTTGAAACACTACTGACTCTGTCTTAGTTTATTGAATGAAATTTGTAATCCTTTTTATTAGCAATCTTGCGTGATGATTTTATGAGGCTAGCCAGAGACTGGGTTAAGGGTTCCTGCTCAGACAGGAAGGAATCAGAACATCCTATCCTCTGTAGATTTCATTTACTGCTGCAATTGTGCTAGCCAGAGACTGGGTTAAGGGTTCCTTCTCAGACAGGAAGGAATCAGAACATCTTGTCCTCTGTAGATTTCATTTACTGCTGCAAGTGTGCTAGCCAGAGATTGGGTTAAGGGTTCCTACTCAGACAGGAAGGAATCAGAACATCCTGTCCTTTGTAGATTTCATTTACTGCTGCAAGTGTGCTAGCCAGAGATTGGGTTAAGGGTTCTTGCTCAGAAAGGAAGGAATCAAAACATCATGTCTTCTATAGGATTCATTTACTTCTTCAAGTGTGCTAGCCAGAGATTGGGTTAAGGGTTCCTGCTCATAAAGGAAGGAATCAGAACATCCTGTCCTCTGTAGATTTCATTTACTGCTGCAGTGTGCTAGCCAGAGATTGGGTTAAGGGTTCCTGCTCAGAAAGGAAGGAATCAAGATATCATGTTCTCTGTAGATTTCCATTATTCCTGCAAGTGTGCTAGCCAGAGACTGGGTTAAGGGTCCCTGCTCAGAAAGGAAGGGATCAGACCATCCTGTTCTCTGTAATCACAATTTCACAAGTGTGATAAACAAAAATAGGGATTAAGGTTCCTGCTTAGAAAGGAAGGAACTAGATGGTCTTGTTCTCTGCTAGATAGAGTTATCTTTTTCTGCATTACTGTTTTCATGAAAAAGTGTCAGTACTGAAGTCTCTGTTTGAGAGTAAGGGTCCTATTCTTTGATTGCAGAGTAGTGTTCTTTCCTATTGCAAGTATTATTTTAATGTAATCCAGGATTCTTAGATTAATCTTTAAGATCTGCAATAGGGAGGTTGCTTTCCTGTGATTTAATTCAGAACTTCAGTTCATTCAAGCAAGTGTGATTAGTATAGCTTCTGTAAGTCGCTTTTGGAATTGAGCATATATAGTGTGTGGTTATATTTGAAATAAAAAGAATTCCCTGGGTTGATAATTTATGTATCACTTGGTTGTTTGAATTTAATTAAGCAATTATAGTGACCAACACCACCGGTGTTGTGGGAACCCTCTGCTACATTTCACCTGAGATCTTTCTCATCGGGAGAGCCACAACTGAATCAGATGTGTTTAGCTTCGGTGCTATTCTCCTTGAGGTCACCTGCAGAAAGCACCCCACATTTAGCGGCTCAGAAGAGACAGATCTAATCGGTTGGGTGTGGAAACTGTATCATGAGAACAGGCTCTTGGAAGCTGCCAATGGTCGCCTGACTACGCTTGGAAGCATCAATATTAATGAGGAGGACATGAGACGTTTGTTGATGTTGGGATTGGCGTGCTCCACTTCAAATCCCGAGGCACGACGTACTATGAGGGAGTTTACGCAGATACTCTCGAACTATGCCTCACCATACGTAAGGCTGGATTTTATGGGCATTTGCTAAACATTATATCTTTTTATCTTGTGTTAAAGAAAAAGAAAAAAAAAAGGAAAAGAACCAAATTTTGAACATAGTGATGTAATTCAACCTTGTAGTTCTTGCGTATTCTTCGGTGCCACAAGAGCATGTTAATAGTTTGATTATGTCCAGTATGTTATAAGTTGTAGACTCTTGTTGTACTTCGGTGCTCCAAGATCGACAATTATAGGTTACATTTACCTAGTGAGTTTAAATTTTTGTGTGTAAGTGTTTATGTAAAAATAAGAACTTGTATTTTGATGCAAGCTAGTAGCCCCAGTATCAAGTACATTGTTTTTATTGGAAGTCACCTTGTGTAAAGGAAGGTTGAGGGCATTATGTATCCAAACTTTTCTTCTAGATACTAAAGGATAGCCGAAAGCAAAAATTCGACAGATGAAGGCAAGTTCATAGAATGCATCAATAATTGTCAACTTTTATCATGGAAGCCCCAATGAGCCAAGTTGTCAAATTGTCCAGTATACAAGTGAAAGAAACATGGTCATAGGCGTTTTCACTTTAAATGTGTCGATGGAAAGCTTGAAGAAGAGGAAGAAGAAAGAGCGGAAGTCGTGTGATTGCAGAGTGAGTTTCAGTGTTGAGGAAGACCAGACAGACAGACAAAGTTAAAGTATTGTGATTTCATTATTGTAAGATTTTTTAATGTAAGCATTAAAGGGGGGTGTTAGAGAATAATGCTTCATTAATGCATTATACTAAGATTGGGTTAGTTGAAGATTTATAGGAGGTTGTTGAGATATCTTCTCAACCACTCCCTCGAAGTATGGAATCGGTTGGATCTGAATCCAGCTATATATTTACCTATGTATGTCTGTAACCTTGCAATAATACAATATGTTGTTTGTGTGTTATTCCTGTGCAATGAATGCTCTTCCAATTTCTAATTATAATATCAATCATAGTTACCAAATTTGAATTCGAACTCGATAAGATAAAAAAAAAAAAAAAACAAATTGTAAGAAATTTTTTCAATTAGAAATAAATTCGGCATAAATTTTCCATTATACTTTGCCAACTACACAATCCATCATATAAATCAAAATGGAGGGTGCAAAGACTTGCCAAAAACACTACAAACCATTTGATCATTTTCATCAAGCAGGTCCACCCCTCCGACCCTCACCAGAAATCCTAAAATTCTTGACCATCATCGTGCTCCCTTAAAAACCAAACCTAAACATGTTGTGTATACGAATCAAATTTCACTAACAATTAGGTCGAATAGAACAAATTGATGAATTTCCAAATTCGGGCTGAATTTGGTGATATGATATCAATACAGAGTATGAACAGTTCAAAAAATTCAAAAGAAAATTATTTTAGTTGGAGTCAAGAGTCATGAAGATAATATATGGAACCATCTTGGGTTTTCTCATATATATTTCATGAACCTCAGTCCATTTAAGGTTCCTGAATTGATTATATGTTGCAATTCATGTGAATCGAGGGTCGATTTACCAAGGCATGGTTACCGCAATTACTGTGATTAATACTTATTGAATAACCCATCTACCAAGTTGGTGTTAGCGTCGGTAGAAATGTTATGCATGTCTCATAGGTGCGAACATGGCTAGTTGTCTGTGTGGTGAATGGGCTCATCCTCCGACAACTGATCCTCCCTAACACCCCCATCAAGGGGATATATTTAATTATTGTTGATGATAATTTGAGATTATTAATTAAATATAAGAGAAATTGAAATACCAATTTTATAATTATATAGAAAAATACTTTTATTTTATTTTTTAATAAAAATATAATAATTCAATTAATTTAAATTATTTTTTATATAGTTATATTTTATGATAGAAAACAAATACTTATATGTGGTTTTGAAATTATATCGATTTTGAACAGGAATAATATTTCTATGTTGTTTTGAAGGAGATATTTTATTTCTAACATTATATATCTATTGTTTTGAACGGGAATAATACTTCTCTTTGGTTTTTATCTTTTTTTCTCGGAATAATCTTTGTAGTTTCTCTCGGTTTCTACCGAAATTATTTTTCGCTTCTTCAATCAACTGAGAAATTGGACATGTGAAATGAGGTGAGTCACTTTTTACATTGATTCAATTTTAATTTAAAATATATTTATAATATATTAAAGTAAATATATTATTTTTTTATTTTTTATTTTAAGTTTCATAAGTAAAAGTTGATTTGAGAGATAATAATTAATATTATTATTTATTTTTTTACAAAAATTGGGAAATACATATTAAAAGTGTGGATAGATCCACTGATTTAGAAAAAAAGGGCCATTAGAGGCCTTCGAAAGGTAAAGTCTTTGACATATGGAGTTATTGGAACAAAATTGATTTTCATAGAGTATCCTCCTTCCCTAGCTAGACTACGTTGATTGTATTTCGTAAAATACAATTGATAAAAGACTTTGTTGATATATATCGAAAAAAAAAACATGACAACTGAAATTTAAGAGGACTCCACTACTCGGTTCCATTTTGATCTGTCTATGACGTTGTTGCTCCCGAATTGCATCTGGGTGGGGCTCGTTGAGATCCGGAATTTGGTTTATTGAGACTGAGTTTTCATTTTTGGATGCTCCTTGGTTTCTTTTCGGATTTCTTGGTTATTGTTGTGGTCGTTCAAGCTGGTCTAACCAACATTGCATTATCTCCATACTGCTACGCTACTCCTCGATCTAGCTCCTCTAGGCATAACTCTCATCTTGGAGCCTTTCGATCAGGTGCCTGTGTTGAGAAAGTGTTTCGAGTTCAAACGTCAGAGTGGAGTTGAGAGCTCCCATATGCATTCTCTTCCTTTGGCATCCCTTGCATTCTTCCTCGGGATCCAGCTGACTAGAATCAACAAACAGACCCTTGCCACCCTGCATATCTATAAGTGTTGAAGCACTTTAAATCCTCCAAGAGTTTTCCAATATTCTAAGGGGGCTGCAAAGATGCAGTGAATTGGAAATTTTGTGTAAAGGAGAGAGAATAGGCAGGTCCAAAATCCACAGAAGCCATTGGAAAAAAATTTGAGCATACCAAATACGAAACAAAGTGTGTGGTGTAATATGGTTCAAAGCCAAATGGGGAGGAGCCTCGAATCCCTAGAAGGGGATCAACAAAGGCAGTTGAGGCCATTGGGTTAAGTTCTGGGTGGAACGTAAACCACACGGAGGGCTTGGACAAGAGTAATTCAGGGAAAAGCGAAGGGAAGCCTAAAATCTCTGAGGGGAGAAAAATTGAGAGACTAGCGTTAAGGAGCAACCAAATAGGCTTACCAAAACAACAATATTGCTTTTCCCTTGCAAGGACAAGTATTGGATGAAAATCCCCCATGTTATGATTAATGTTGAGTTCGTACCAAATAGAAAGGTCATTGAATCTACCTTGTGCGATGTATCTGAGACCTCCATGTTCCCATACTTGGAAATGAACCTGGAGTCACCTTGACACATTACCTACATATCTGGGTTGTCACACGCATTGTCCCTCTGCGTCAGAGCCTTCATTCCTTGTGTTCCGACAAGCACGGAAGGACGAAATTTCTGGTCACCCAAAATCATGATGGAGCCATCCCATAAACTGTTAGTTGTCGCTGCGCAAAGACTGATGGGACTTTCCAACCGTCTACTCCTACTTCTCCCATTGTCATTGTCTTGATCCACGTGATTGATACACCTGGCCTCTGCTACTTTGGTGTTTGCATGCCCAATCCACCTATCCCTATGTGCATTGAAGCCCCAATAAGCCCCACCCCCAACCTTTGCACATTGGCTCCTGGTCATGTGATGCATTAGGTTAAGGGGGCTAATGCTTCAACCCATTCCACACCTAAATTTCAAGGCAGTTTCCCAATGGCTTCATTTTCCAGATTATCTGTTGCCTCATTATGTTCTCTTAGTATGTGGAAGAATGTTGGCTTGATGGTTTGAGAGTCGACTCGTATTCGGCCGATTATTCATTTTAGGCTAAAGTTTTTTGGGTCTGTCCCCTGAACCATCATCCTTATAACAGTCTTGGAGTCACCTAGGACATTAATATTGAGAATTTGGTGGGTCTTTTCTAGTTGAAGGCCATTGAGTAAGGTGTAAGCCTCTGCTTTGTTATTGGTGTCTTTCTTGAGATTAAAATAGTAATTTAAGAATTTTTTTCCTCCGGGATCGTAGAGAACTCCCCCCTCCCCTCCCCCACACACCTACCTCCCCTAAATAATTAATATCATTATCATCAATTAAAAAAAAATTATTTTCCATTTTTAAAGTCAATCCAAAATAATAATTGTTACATTTGTGTTCTCTTCTTTTCAATATGAGCACTCCACCACCTATACCAAAAACTCAGCCTAATAGGGGGAGGTCCCCCAAAATCACCCTAGATATCCTTTATGATTATATGAAATCAATAGAAAAAAGGAGAGAAGAGAGAGATGCCAAAATCCAATTAGAGTTAGAATCATTAGAAAAAAGGAGTGAAGAAAGAGACATAAAACTCCCAATAGAGCTAGAGGCAATGATTGATAAATAAATTAAAGATACCATTCAAACTCAAATAGAGGATAGATTCTTAGGGTTCAAGAGTGAATTGAAGACAATGAAGGATAGGATTCAAGAAATGGAAAAACATAAACAATCAACCCAAGAAGAAGAGGTTGAAGAAAATCACAACTTGAGAGATAGGATTAAAGAGCTAGAAGAAAAACTAACCAACAATTTGACCCTCAGTAATATGGAAAACAAATTGGATATCAAACCCATCAAAGAGGAAATGAATAAGCTAATAGAACTAGACCATGAGTGTAACATAAGAGACTTGAACCTCACAATTTTTTGTATAAAAGAACAACAAGAGGAGGATACACTAGCAATAGTAAAAGAAGAATTAAATAATAAATCACAAATTGATACAACTTACCTCATAGAAGCAAAGAGGCTAGGAAAAATAATTGATCACAAAGATAGGTTGATTCGTGTCAAAGTAAGTTGTAAGGACCATAAATATAGCATACTTAGTGAATCTTCAAGCTTAAAAGGGTCAAGAATATTTATAAATGAAGACCTCATTCATGAAGACAATGTTTAATTGAGGAAGGAAGTTCAAAAGGTAAAAGAATCCAGGAAATAAGGAAAATGGGAAATAATTAGAAATTGAAAATCTATTGTTAGGGATAGAGATGAGAAGTATAATAATAAATAGGAATTTGGGACACACGGGATCCTTTTTTGGAACAGTCGTTGTTTTCCATGGCGCAAAGGTCCTATGATAAGTTAGATACCGGGGGATATTGATATTATCTTTCTAGTTGAAAGTTGGGAGCATGAGGAGTCTAAGTGTTACCGGACTAATCGGTAGGTGTGGACACTAACAGATCTCCCTAGATACACCTAGATCTAGAACAAAACAAGACAGGACACGACTCTTTCCCTAAGTTGTAATCATTGAATCTGCTAATAGGGGGGAATAACTGACATACCTTTATATCGCTTCCTTGGGTCTTTGTTTCTCCCGCTTCACTTCAGTGCTCTCGTGAGGTCAAGTCCAAGACAACACAAACCAACCAAAGTGAATATAGCAAAATGAATTCAACGTCAACTTATGCATATGATCAAGGAATTACACAATAAAGTAAAAGTGACTTTATGGGAAACGGAAATGTCGTTGTGTCATATTAATTGAATGTAGAAGATACGACCTGATCGCCTTGATGTCGCAAGCTTCCTTTTAGTGACACTTGGTTCCAGCACACACACTTTCTCTGTACTTGCATGAATAAGATCCAATTCCTCTTGATAGACTAACTAGAGTCTCCAAGCTTCTGTCCAAGCAGGGTTCTTCACACAATTCTTTCAACAATTCTTCAATTAATCTTGCTTAACCTTTTCCAAGAGAAACCTTTCAATATATAGGAGAAGGTGATATGGCTACATGGATGAGGATTATCCTATCAAATATGAGAGGTCAGTAAAACGACAACCATACAAATGCCAACTCATTTTCTAGAAGATTCCTTTCTAGAACCCTCGAGACCTCTTCTCCTTTCCAAGCTTAAAAACAAGTTCGCACCCTATGCATGGAGAAAAATGTGAGAAGTTTTCACCCTAAGTGTAGGTGGCCTACGAGAATGAGGGATTCTCACACCCTAGGCTATAGGTAGCCTGCGAACTTACTTTAAAACTATGTTTTTGGAAGGAGACAAGGGCCACTTTTCTCAGGCAAAAAGTCCTTGTTGGGAACCTGAATACACCATTGTTAAGATATCACCAAGATGACCAAAATCATGTATAACAGAATGCCCCCCAAAGTATGAGGCTGGAATCAATGACAACCGAAATAATTTGTAAACTGCGTGTGTGTGTCAGAAACCAAGAGTGCACCTAATCAGAAACCTGCAAACAACCATGCATCTTCAAAATATAATACTAGTTCTGATGCAGGCATTCCCATACTTAGATCACAGATGGACGACATCATGAACATAGGTCATGGCCACCAATCATACACTGTGGATCCATGCCACCAAAATACCACATATCCACCAAGAATACACTATGGATCTATGCAAGAAGATTCAAATTAAGATGACATAGCCACGCGACATACAAAGTGGATCTATGTGTTGATGCAAATCATACATACTCCATCGCAACCTGGATCAAAAAGATTAAACCCAGGGTCTTCGATCCCATCACCCGAAAGTACGAATCTAACCATGTGATTACATGTGTCGAAGTCGAACATGGTAGAAACCACTTGATTATCGGTCATTGATGATACCGTTAACAACTGCGAGGGAAATCACCATTAATGTCAATCACTCCCAAGGTACACTGGTACAATCCAAGGAATGTGAATAAATGAGTTGAGGTCGAACATTCGACGGAATATCCCGATTAGGGGTCAATGATGAAAACCCACTGTCGAAAGCGAGGAAACCTACCATTGAGGCATGAAATTTCCAAGGTACCAAATAATTTCTAAGTCTAGTTTCTAGATAATGAGCTGGAGTTGACGGAACAAAACGCATTACAGGAGGGCCTTGATGTATCCCCCATCAATGAAATGAAATAAGTAATAGATTTTGAAGGTGAAACATAGTATGAATATAGATGGACATGGACACAGGGAAGGCCGACACGGTGAGAATGGACAACTGTAGATGGTCGACTCAATAGAGGTTTCGGATGAACTTCTCTTGAACATATGAATGACACGACCAATGATTTGGAAGCAATGACTTAGAGACGACTCAGGATATGACCTTGTAGCAAGTCGAATGAGAGACAAATGGATTTCCCAAACCAACTTAATATAATGAATAGGGGGTGTCATGTTCAAGAGTGACACTTACTACCAATAACATGAATACGAAAACACATCCCTTTCCCAAATTTTCCCGCACCATTTCTGGCGAGTACCTCTTTATTTTTACGCGAGCTTGAGGAGGATAACATATGCTTTTTGATGTAAGATCATCCTTCAGATGAGTCACTACGAGTATATTTAACGAATCCTAGGAAGGAGTAGCTCAGTCCAATTACGGGTCTTTCGATTTTTGTTTAACAAGTCCAAAGATAGAAAACTCGAAGGTTTTTCATGATTATAGAGTCTGGAAAAACACTTAAAAGTGAACTCTCTCAGTTCCTTTTTCATAAAGTAGTTCGACAAGACCAAAAAAGTGATAAACTATCACCCATCGAACGTTTTGTTCAGATACTTTTACGAGCATGAACAGAACAAGGTCGCTCGACAATCTTTTCGTTTCAAGGAGTGTGAAAATAACTTAAAGAATACTCCTTTGCGTTCATCATTTTCATGTTACCATGATGAGTATGAAAATATGAGAAAAGTATACTCGGTTGCGTTCTCATGTATTTTCAAGCGTGAGAATGAACAAAGACTGAGCTAGAAGTTTTTCCAAAAACTATAAAAGGTAGTCGTACATGCGACAAAAAAAGCAAAAACATCCATACTCTTTCGTGTGGACTTCAAAGTCATTATCTCTGCAAATATTCACACTCATAGGGATATTAGGCATTAGGTTTCATGAATAAAATAATATAAAAATCAACAAAAATGATAAAAAGTAAATATAAGTGGGTAAAAGGGATTTTACCATATTCATTGTGATTTTGCCAAGAACTTTGCCCAAAACAACCCTTTTTACCTCAAATTTCATCGCTTGATCGCGGTAAGCACAGGCAACCATTTGGCGAACTGTCTCCATCAATGAGGTAGGCTATTGATCCCTCATCTTTTCCATGGTTTATTTTTCATTTTCATTGGCAATTTTAAAGTTTTTGAGTTCGTTTTAGGGTCAAAACTTGCACTCAGGCATTCTCACAGGCTATCCATATGGGACATGTGAGAATGCCTGATTCTCACAGGTGGCCTCAAACACACCTGCGAGAATCTCTCATTTTTCTAAAGGGGCACTTGCAAGAACCGCAAAATGAAATTTTGAAAAGATGTTTTCTCAATGAAAAATGTGCCAAGGTTTGAAATGAGTTGTTGACCCTTCTCTTATGGTTCTTCTGTAGGCATTTGACCGTCATAATGTTGAAATGGCGAGAAAGAGAGCATGAGTAAGATGATTTTATTGCCAGGAATGACTCGGGTACCGTTTCTGCCCTCCGAGACTGTGGGCTTCTGAAATTCTTCTGGATTCTGGGCATGAGAGCCCAAGTTAGGTTGTTGAAATACTTGGTTCATATGTGGGATGCAGACCAGCAGTTGTTTCACGTGGGAATCCACACCTTGACCCTAGATATTGAGGATATCTACTTTCTGTCAGGATTATCACGGCGTGGGTACCACACTAGCTTGACCGTTAGTCAAGGTGGCAGACTCCATATGAGTGAGTTTTGTCGCCAGTACTACGTTCTAGAGGTAGAAAGAAGCAAAGACAAGGTGGCTATCTGGAGGGTCCAGGATTTGACCCTGCGAACCATCTTGTTCACCATAGCACACATGGCTAGGAGAAAAGCTCCACACATGGCTCTCCAGAGCTACTTCCAGTATTCCATCGAGTGTACAGAGCCACGAGTCTTCAACTAGGCGGACGCAGTTCTCCGCAGTACGAAGAGACAGTTGAAAAAATGCAGGAGAGGTAACCTGAAGTAGTTCAGGTATGGATCACTTTTGGTGTCCTTCTTTCTCGAGAGGGTCCCTTTGCTGAGATTACAGGTTGAGTGGGTTTTACCGGCCCCATAGGATTCGAGGATTCTGAGGTGGTGCAACTTTATGCCCCGACATGTAGCTGAGCCTATCATCAAATACAATGATTCGTTCTTTGACTGGTTGCGGCCACAGATGTTGATGGTTGATGATTACGCCTACGCCGGGTTGGACTTCCAAGGGGACCCAAATTTATCCCTACCTGAGGATGCTCAGTGGGGTGACCTGGGTAAGAAGTACACATTTTGTTCTTTTTAAATGTTTTTGTAATTTTTATCATATAAAATGTTTTTTATGTTTGTCTAAGGACTAATCAAAAAATCTTCTTTTGATGGCACAGACGTGGGGTCATATCGACCACCGGGGACTTCTCCTATTCAACGATGAGGAGAGGTGACTCCAGTAGCACGATGGGACCCCGAAGACTATGAAGCAGTGGAGCAAAACTTGGAGGGGTTGACTGCTGACATTCCAGATACGACTATAAGGGAGGTCTCTCAGCGTTATCAGTGCCACACTGTGGGTGTGTCAGAGTCTATTGGTCGACTGCTTCGTAGCTTGGCCCAGGAAATCATGATCATGAGCGTCATCCATGACGCTACTTTGTAGAAGCTATGAGCTTCAGATTTTTAAATTTTGGTCCTTAGACAAAAACGTTTTGTAAAAAAACTTTTGATCGTTATATACATATATACGGCTTCTACCAGCTTAACTTGTGTTCTGTGATACTTGTGATGTGATTGGTTTATAAATGGCCCAAATGTCTATCTAATACATAGTTAGCTAATGTATCAGTTAATGTATTTAGACATCTAGGAATATGTTGATACTCAATATAATCAAAATAGTGTTGCAAGAGGCGAATTTGTAAATATACCCATAATAAAGTAGGACTTAGAATAGCATAGACATTACTTAACTATAGTACTACTAGCTTCGAATCGAGTTGTACAACCAAGTGACGGATACCGAGCGAGATAGCACCAATCAACAATTTGATAATTACGCTATACTCTACAATATTGTTGGTCACATGGCCGAGATATACACCTCGTAGAGTGATAAGTTCGTTTGTAGAGGCGTAAATTGTCCAAGCAGCAGAAGCAAGGTTCTGAGTACTACGGCTAGCGCCATCAACGAATCTAATGTGGGGTAGCGAAGACTCTGACATCTAGAAACAAAACACAACATAACATAAGGGTAGAGACCAGAGAATGAAAAAGCATACTACAATAACACACAAGAAGTATGATACAATTAAATACAAGTACTCATGCACAGGTGATCTTAGGCATAGTACTTCTTTAAGTACAAACCATTTTTGGGTTCACTCAAAGGGATACCGTCATAATCTACTAACTTGTAAGCTCCTTTCTCTAAACCTTGTCTAACGATGTTAGGACCTCACCAGATAGCTTCAAATTTTCCATCCCTTAGCACATCCCGATCTTGTTCGTAAAGGAGAACCAGATCACCTTCAGAGAAAACGCGAGGCTTGACATGTTTGTTGTATTAGCCTTTGACGTGTTTCTTTTGTGTTTCTATGATTAGGGTGGCATCGCGACAAGTTTCGTCTAATTGCATGAGATACAACAAACGTTCTTCTTCGACAAAAGTGTTTGGGGGGAGTTTGAATGTTAGTTTCAGAGAGGGTATCTCACATTCAATCGGGAGGATGGCTTCAATACCATAGACTAACCGGAATGGTGTAAACCCGGTAGCAGACTTAATGAATGTCTGGTAGGCCCATAATGCTGAGAACAACATCGTGTGCCAACTTGTTTTGTGAATTCCTAACATTCATCGAAGCATGGTAATGAGGACTTTGTTAATTGCTTCGACTTGGTCGTTGGCCTCTGGGTAATAAGGTGTTGTGTTTTCATAGCGAAGACCCAACTTTTCAGTGAGTTGGGACATCATGAAGTTTCTAAAGTGACTACCATGGTCAGTGACGATAGCCTGAGGAACACCAAAACCGGCTATGATGTCATTGAAAATGAATAATGCTACGGTCTTTCCGGTATTGTCAAATGTCGGCATCGCCTCGACCCATTTTGTAAATTAATCTACGGCTACAATGATGTATCCATGCCCCCCATCCAAGTGGGGGTGACATGTCATGAAATTGATACCCCATTTCGCAAAAGGGCCAATGGAGGCCACAGGGTGAAGAGGAGAAGGATGTGACCATATTTTATGGTTGTAGGTCTGGAAAGCGTGGAATTTTTGGACATCAATTATACAATCGTTAAATAAAGAAGGCCAAAAATACCCTGCTCATAAGATCTTCTTGGCAGTAGCATACCCGGACATATGACCACCATAGGCTCCAGAATGGCAATCATTTAAGGCTTTCTCGGCTTCGTCAAACGTGAGGCAATGTCAAAAAACTGAGTCAATCCCACGACGATAAAGAGTATCACTGAGGATAATATAATGGCGGGCTTGGTAGCGTATTCGACGTCAGTCAGTACTCGACATATTGGGATGGAAAGTCTGGGTTTGGAGATATATGATGATATCTCCGTACCAAAGATCATCAGAACTAATTAGGAAAAGGTATTCGTCAGGTAATGAATCAGTTGCTACATTTTCTGTTTCAGAGTAAGGAAAGTTGCGTATCAACTCAGCAAAAACAAAGGATTTCTTAGACTTAGCATGTTTGAATTCTAAGTCAAACTATTGCAGTATCATGATCCACTTGGAGTATTTTCCCCAAACCAGTTGACGAATGAGAATGTGCCGCATAGGGTTGCAGCTAGAAATTACCATAGTCTTGCGAGAGAGGATATAGTGCCAAAAACATTGAACTGCTTGGATGGCTGCCAAGGCCAGTTTTTCAACATGTAAATACTTGGTTTCGGTAGGCGTTAGACTTCGAATTTCAATACTTGGTTTTCAACGCTGTCCTCCTTATTCTTACCCTTTCCCTTTCTGGATTTGTTTTTACCGGTGGGGGTATATTAGACAGCGTTTACCTCAGAAGTCTTGCCAGTGGGAGGGGTAGGAGACGGAGCATTTTGAACATTAGAAGAAATGGGTTTGGGGTTGTTGCTAGAGGTTTGGGCAGAATATGGTTGGGCACGGAAAGTTCCAATCACACTGTCTGCTGCATGAGAAGTAGCAGGAGTAGTTGAAGTGGCGGAAGTAGAAGGACGAGGTGCATCAGGGAGTAAGTCGTAAATAGTACCTGTTTGTGAGTAAATGAGGTCAAGGTATTGAGAATGACTAATGGCCCATTCTTCTGTGACAACTCCACCCATGGCAATGTCATGACCAATGTAATTCATGAATGATTTTGTGAACCACTCTTCCAGCAACTGATCAAGAAGTTCGAGTTTGATGAGACGTCGTCTACATCGCCACTCATGAATTTGATTGAAGATATGAGTGGCTTTGTTTTGTTTAAAAGAACTCAAAATCTTGGTCCTTATTTCATAACAGATCGATAACTGGTAGTGGGTGAGGAAGGCCATAGAGAGGGTGTTGAAGTCGGCACAGAAACCTCGTGGTAATTCTATATACCACTTTGCAGCGGAGCCCGTGAGGGTTTGTTGAAAAAGGCATAAAAGAATAGAGTCATCCATCAAGGAGTTGGATGAGCACCAAAGGTGAAAAGTCATTACGTGATTATTTGGGTCCTCTCCCACTTTTCCATCGAATTTATGGATGTCAGATGGTAGTTTGGTTGGTATGGCTGGCCATTGGGGAGAGTGACGGATTGGATCGTTTAAAATCCTCAACAGATCTGGGAGGTCCAAGGTGGCTAAGAAAGGTAACTGTCTATTCACATGCGGGTACTGGTGGCTTTGGGGAGGGAGTCCCATCAGCAGACCAGTGGGAACATAAGCAGTCTACATGTAACGTGAAGATCTAGGTAGATTCGGTGGTTGTTGTGGAGGCAAGTAATTCATGGGATTGTACCCTTGAACAGGGGCGTGGGGTTAAACATTCAAGCCCCAAATAGGATTAGATGTACCTGGATATGGTTGGCCTATACCGAGAGGTATAACGGATGTAGTTGGAGGTTGTTTCCCCCCAGTAGATTAAGGATTATGTTGTATCAGATGATTCCAATACTGGGCCAAGGATGGAGGTATGTTTTGTCCATAGGGTGGGGTCAGTGGGGGCTATCCTCCAATCGGGGGTTGTGTTCCAATCGGGGGTTGTGTTCCAATTGGGATTTTGGTTCTAATTGGGATTTTCCCTACCAAGGGGGGTTGAGTCAAGCCTCCTTGGTGAAATTGTCCACCAATAAGAATCTGGTAAATTTGTGTGAACAATGAAATGGTGCCACTAGGATCACTACCTCCGATAGAGGATGGGAAAGGTCATCTGAAATGGGGCAGAGGAAGTGTCGGAATGAAACCGGAAGGAGAGTGCCCAGAATAAGTGGGACCACTAGGAGTTTCGGATGTGAATTGCGTAGGAATGGGAATAGAGGCATTCAACGCACGGTATCCAGGTGGAAGTGTCTGGGTGACTCTAGGAGAAAGTGGTGTGCCGATGGGGGCTTGGCTAGCCACGGTAATCTCGGTGTGAAGACTCGCAGTATCTGTGTAATGGGCCATTTTTAAAGGGAGAGTCAGGATGTGGTCAGTCCACGAAGCTTCTGTACCAAGAAAATAATAAGCAGTAGTAAATGGTACTGCATCCGGGTCAAATGTTTCAGGTAGCTCAGGTGAGACAGTGATATCAATGCTTGATCCCGAACCAAAGAGGTCCCGTCTAAAAATTCTGGTAGCCTAAAAGGGATCTTCACCCTCAGGTCCTAGGAAAGGTCCAATTGGTGATCAAGAAGATTGGACAACTAGTTCTCCGGAAGAAGTCAGTAGCAGAATATGTCTCTCAGAGTCGGGGTGAATTCAAAAGTCCTCTCTAGAATTGGAAATTCAGAATCGTTCTAGAGAGTCAGTTCTTTCCACTTGTGGAGTGGTGACATCTTTGACTTCACTCAGTTGAGGAGATCCCTCCAGTGAGTTGGTAGGAAAGGGTTGAGAACCTTCTAAATTTGCTAGGGGTAAGCCTTGCATTTTACGTGAATGACGTGGAGGGTCGATTGTGAACGAGTTAAAAAACTGAAAAAGAAAATTCTATGGTCAACTTGGGTGAACAAACAACATGCGCTAGTAAAACAAATCTAGGTAACAAAACCAAGCAATCAAGACCTTCTAATTCCGAAGTCACTAGTTGGTGATGAAATCCAACGTCGCAACGATGAGATAAGAAGGGGCTGGGCTAGGGTGGAAAAGTTACGTTGACGACCTGCTTAATGGACTTACACCCTGGTGCAAGCTCCCACACATAATCATGGGTATACCCTCCAAGGAGCCCGAGTGAGTTTGGCCAACATCGATTCCATGTACCGTGAAGACTTGCCCCTTCACAGTCACCTTGTGTAAGACCCTAAGAATATAGGCCACTAAGGTTACCACCAACAACAATAAATCCTAGGAGGACAATCGACAGTCCGATCCATATGCAAGGGTAGGGTATATAGCCTGAAATCAGCTTGAGAGGATTCCACTCATCATTGTGGGTATACCTTCAAGTAATCCCCGTAATACATGCAATCTCTACACTGATATCAACAAAGCAGCGTGAGTAACTCTGTCAATATCAATGCGACCTCGGGTTTGACCCTTGTGTGAGAAGGGCTTCCCAGGACAAAATGTTGCAAATGGAATTTGACACTCCTTACCAAAAAATGTTGTTGTGTGTTTTTCACTTTGGAGAGTGTATCTCTCTACCTATTCCAAAGATCTAGCCTAGCTAATGTTGGTGTAATAGAGTCTTAGAAAAGAGTTACTAGTTAAATTTTAAAAAATTGCGCAATATTATTAAAGGTTTAAGTATATAGGGGCTTCTGCAGTGCAAGGTTGTTGTTACTCAAAGAAGACGGAAATGAAACCGATGTTGTGTGAGACTCTAACCCAACAATACATAGATAGGAATGAAAGATATCAATTCTCGTTTGATGAATCCTATTTACAGGAGGGAAAGAGAAGTTTTCTGGGACAATCTTGAACTACAATATACAATCTTCTTTGAAATGCAATATCAACAAATCACGAACAATGCCAATTCTCTATTTGTTCTATTTCAACAATTGATTTCCAATATTTTCAAAATAAAAATTACTTTTAAAAAGAAAAATGTTTTTTACTTTTCAAAAAGAACCACACAACGGTGGTGGAAATAAGGAAAACCAATAACTAATGAAAAGCAATATACAAAAAACCCAAACCAATCTTTCAATGAAGACAAAAATAACAAGCAGACAAGGCTAGTCTTTTCAAATGCATGAGGGCAACAATTTTCCAAGCAATGTGCAATTGAGAAAGAAAATTAATCCCAACTTTTAAACCGATCACTGGCTCCCAACCAAACAAGCACTCATATTCTAGGATCAGAGATTATATCCTTGCTAAGAAAAGGTCAAGAGATGACAGTTGAGAAAAAATGAACAAGAAGAGTCTTTGATTTCCGAAGACTGATCATTCACAAAATAAGAAGTCAAGAAACAATCAATCAGTGGCCTAAGAAGTTCTTTTCAGACACATATACAAATCTAGGCATTTGAGCATACAAAAAACCTTAATTCCAAAAATTTGCAAATGGGTTCACAATCTAGCAGTGGTGTATAGTGCGAGAATGGAGCATTCTCACAGGTTGGTCACAAGGAGAGTGCGAGAATCTCACACTGGACTGAAAAGAAGAGTGCGAACTCAAGGGATTCTTGTAGGCTGTAGAAGGATTCAGTGTGAGAAGGCCGAAACTAGGCAAAATTTGGAAAAACGATAAAATTTTCGAAGGGACTTCTGGACCCATAGAGTCTGTTAGGGTCTCCTGAAGACTCGGAGATTGATAAAAATGAAAAAAGGTAAGGCAAGAGAAAATGGCCAAGGAAAAACACCAAAAGCCACTAAAAAAATGGGTTGCATCCCCAGTGGAGTCGCCAATTTTGTTATCAAACTAATTGGTAGGTGCAGACACTAACAGATCTCCCTAGATCCACCTGGATCTAGAAAAAAATAGGACAGGACACGACTCTTTCCCTAAGTTGTAATCATTGAATCTGCTAATAGGGAGGAATAAGTGACATACCTTTATATCGCTTCCTTGGGTCTCTATTGCTCCTACTTCGCTCTAGTTCTCTCGTGAGGTCAAGTCCAAGACAACACAAACCAACCAAAGTGAAGATAGAAAAATGTGTTCAACGTCAACTTATGCATATGATCAAAGAATTACAAAATAAATTAAAAGTGAATTTATGGGAAAGGGACATGTCGTTGTATTGTATTAATTGAAAGTAGAAGATACAACCTGATCGCCTTGATGTCGCAAGCTTCCTTTCAGTGACCCTTGGTTCCAATACACACACTTGCTCTGTACTTTCATGAAGAATATCCAATTCCTCTTGATATACTAATTAGAGTCTCCAAGCTTCTTTCCAAGCAGGGTTCTTCACACAATTCTTTCAGCAATTCTTCAATTATTCCTACTTAACCTTTTCCAAGAGAAACCTTTAAATATATAGCAGAAGTTGAGATGGTTACATGGATGAGGATGATCCCATCAAATCTAAGAAGTCAGTAAAATGACAACCATACGAATGCCAACTCATTTTCTGAAAGATTCCCTTATAGAACCCTCGAGACCTCTTCTCCTTTCCAAGCTTAAAAACAAGTTCGCACCCTGTGCATGGAGCAAACTGTGAGAAGTTTGCACCTTAAGTGTAGGTGGCCTATGAGAATGAGGGATTCTCTTACCCTAGGCTATAGGTAGCCTGCGAACTCACTTTAAAACTATGTTTTTGGAAGGAGACAAGGGCCACTTTTCTCAGGCAAAAAGTCCTTGTTGGGAACCTGAATACACCATTGTTAAGATATCACCAAGATGACCAAAATCATGTATAACAAAATGCCCCCCAAAGTATGAGGCTGGAATCAGTGATAGCTGAAATACTTTGTAATCTGCGTGTGTGTGTCAGAAACAAGGAGTGCACCTAATCGGAAACCTGCAAACAACCATGCATCTTCGAAATATAATACCAGTTCTGAGGTAGGCATTCCCATACTCAGATCACAGAAGAACGACATCATGAACATAGGTCATGGCCACCAATCATACATTGTGGATCCATGCCGCAAAAATACCGCATAGCCACCAAGAATGCACTGTGGATCTATACAAGAATATTCAAATTAAGATGACATATCCACGGGAAATACAAACTGGATCTATGTGTCGATGCCAATCATACATACTCCATCGCAATCTAGATCAAAAATATTAAACCCAAGGAAATTACAAAGCCCATCGATCCCATCACTAGAAAGTACGAATCTAACCATGTGATTACATGTGTCAAAGTCAAACATGGTAGAAACCACTTGATTACTGGTCATTGATGATACCATTAACAAGTGCAAGGGAAATCACCATTAATGTCAATGACTCCCAAGGTACACTAGTACAATCCACCGAATGTGAATAAATGAGTTGAGGTCGAACATTCGACGGAATCTCCCGATCAGGGGTCAATGATGAAAACCCACTGTCGAAAGCAAGGAAACCTTCCATTGAGACATGCAAGTTCTAGGGTACCAAATAATTTCTAAGTCTTGTTTCTAGATAATGAGCGGGAGTCGACGGAACAAAACTCATCACAGGAGGGCCTTGATGTATCCCCCATCAATGACATGAAATAAGTAAGAGATTTTGAAGGTGAAATAGAGTATGAATATAAATGGACATGGACACAGGGAAGGTCAACACGGAGAGAATCGACAACTGCAGATGGACGACTCAATAGAGGTTTCAGATGAACTTCTCTTGAACATATGAATGACACGACCAATGATTTGGCAGCACTGACTCAGAGATGACTCAGGATATGACATTGTAGCAAATCGAATGAGAGACAAATGGATTTCCCAAACCGGCTTCATATAATGAATAGGGGGTGTCATGTTCAAGAGCGACACTTACTGCCAATAACATGAATACGAAAACACATCCCTTTCTCAAATTTTCCCCCATCATTTCTGGCGAGTAACTCTTTATTTTAACGCAAGCTCAAGGAGGATAACATATGCTTGTTGATGTAATCTCATCCTTCGGATGAGTCCCTCGGAGTATATTTAACTAACCCTAGGAAGGAGTGGCTTGGTCCCATTATGGGTCTTTCGATGTTTGTTTAACGAGTCCAAAGATAGAAAACTCGAAGGTTTTTCATGATTATAGAGTCTGGAAAAACACTTAAAAGAGAACTCTCTCAGTTCCTTTTTTGTAAAATAGTTCGAAAGGATCGAAAAAGTGATAAACTATCACCCATTGAATGTTTTGTTCAGATACTTTTACGAGCGTGAATAGAACAAGGTTGCTCGACAATCTTTTCATTTTAAAGAGTGTGAAAAGAGCTTAAAAAATACTCCTTTCGGTTCATCGTTTTTGTGTTACCATGACGAGTACGAAAAGACGAGAAGAGTATACTCGGTTGCATTCTCATGTATTTTTGAGCGTGAGAATGAACGAAGCCTGAACTCGAAGTTTTTCTAAAAACTATAAAAAGCAGTCGTACATGCGACAAAAAAAGAAAAAACATTTGTACTCTTTTGTGTGGACTTCAAAGTCGTTATCTCTAAAAACATTCACACTCATAGGGATATTACGCATTAGGTTTGATGAATAAAATAATATAAAAATCAACAAAAATGGTAAAAAGTAAATAAATGTGGGTAAAAGGGATTTTACCATATTCATTCTGATTTTGCCAAGAACTTTGCCCTAAACAACCCTTTTTACCTCAAATTTCATCGCTCAAATGCAAGAGGCACAGGAAACCATTTGGTGAACCGTCTTTGTCAATGAGGTAGGCTCTTGATCTCTTATCTTTTCCATGGTTTATTTTTCATTTTTATTTGCAATTTTCAAGTTTTTGAGTTCGTTTTAGGGCCAAAACTTGCGCTCAAGTGTTCTCGCAGGCTAGCCATACGGGACCTGCGAGAATGCCTGATTCTCACAGGTGGCCTCAAAGACACCTGAAAGAATCTCGCATTGTGCTAAAGGGGCACCTGCGAGAACCGTAAAATGAAATTTTGAAAAGATTTTTGCTCAATGAAAAATGTGCCAAGGTTTGAAATGAGTTGTTGACCCTTCTCTTATGGTTCTTGTGCAGGCATTTGACCGTCATAATGCTAGAATGACGAGAAAGAGAGCATGAGGAAGATGATGTTATTTCTAGGAATGAAACAGGTGTCATTTCTTCCCTCCGAGACTGTGGGCTTCTGAAATTCTTCCAGATTCTGGGCATGAGAGCCCAAGTCAGGTTGTTGGAGTACTTGGTTCATATGTGGGACACAGACCAGCAGTTGTTTCACGTGGGAGTCCACACCTTGACCCTAGATATCAAGGATATCTACTTTCTGACAGGGTTATCACAGCGTGGGTACCACACTATCTTGACCGGTAGCCGAGGTGGAAGACTCCCTATGAGTGAGTATTGTCACCGGTGCTGTGTTCCAGGGGTAGAAAGAAGCAAATACAAGCTGGCTATCTGGGGGGTCTAGGATTTGACCCTGCAAAACATATTTTTCACCATAGCATACATGGTTGGGAGCGCAGCTCCACACATGGCTCTCCAGAGCTACTTCCAGTATGCCATCGAGTGTACAGAGCCACGAGTCTTCAACTAGGTGGACACAGTTCTCCGCAGTATGAAGAGGCAGTTGACAAAATGCAGGAGAGGTAACCTGAAGCAATTCGGGTACAGATCACTTTTGGTGTCCTTCTTTCTTGAGAGGGTCCCTTTGCTGATATTAAAGGTTGAGTGGGGTTTACCAGCCCCACGAGATCCGAGGATGTTGAGGTGGTGCATCCTCATGGCCCGACATGTAGCTGGGCCTATCATCAAATACAATGATTCATTCTTTGACTGGTTGCATCCATAGATGTTGATCGTTGATGATTATGCTTACGATGGGTTGGACTTCTGAGCGGACCCAAATTTATCCCTACCTGAGGATGCTCAGTGAGGTGACCTGGGTAAGAAGTACACATTTTATTCTTTTTAAATGTTTTTGTAATTTTTATCCTATAAAATGTTTTTTGTGTTTGTCTAAGGACTAATAAAAAATTCTCCTTTTGATGGAACAGACGTGGGGTCATATCGACCACCAGGGACTTCTCCTATTCAATAGCGAGGAGAGGTGGCTCCAGTAACACAATGGGATCCCGAAGACTATGAAGTAGTGGAGCAAAACTTGGAGGGGTTGACTGTTGACATTCTAGATATGACTATCGGGGAGGTCCCTCGACGTTATTAGCACCACATTATGGGTGTGTCAGAGTCTATTGGCTGACTGCTTCGTAGGTTGGCCTAGGCAATCATGTGTTATCATGAGCGTCATCCATGACGCTACTTTGTAGAAGCTATGAGCTTCATATTTTGAAATTTTGGTCCTTGGACAGAGTCTTTTTGTAAACAAACTTTTGATCGTTATATACATATATACGGCTTCTACCAGCTTATCTTGTGTTGTGTGATACTTGTGATGTGATTGGTTTATAAGTGGCCCAAATGTCTATCTAATACATAGTTAGCTAATGCATCAGTTAATGTATTTAGACATCTAGGAATATGTTGATACTCAATATAATCAAAATAGCGTTCCAAGAGGTGAATTCATAAATATACTCATAATAAAGTAGGACTTCGAATAGCATAGGCATTACTTAACTGTAGTACTACTAGCTGGGAATCTAGTCATACAACCAAGTGACGGATACCAAGCGAGATAGTATCAATCAACAATTCGATAATGGTGCTATACTCTGCAATATTGTTTGTCGCATGGCCGAGACATACACCTCATAGAGTGATAAGTTCATTTGTAGGGGCCTAAATTGCCCAAGTAGCAGAAGCAAGGTTATGAGTACTACAGCTAGTGCCATCAGTGAAGCCAATGTGGGGTAGTGAAGACTCCAACATCTGGAAACCAAACACAACGTAACATAAGGGCAGAGACCAAATAATGAAAAAGTTTACTACAGTAACACACAATAAGTATGATACAATAAAATACAAGTACTCATGCACAGGTGATCTTAGGCATAGTACTTCTTTAAGTACAACCCATTTCTGGATTCACTCAAAGGGATATCATCATAATCTACTAACTCGTAAGCTCCTTTCTCTAAAACTCGTCTAATGATGTAAGGACCTCGCCAGATAGCTTCAAATTTTCCAACCCCTAGCATGTACCGATCTTGTTCATAAAGGAGAACCAGATCACCTTTGGAGAAAACGTGAGGCTTGACATGTTTGTCATATTGGGCTTTGACGCATTTCTTCTAGGTTTCTATGACTTGAAATATCCCTGATCCCACTAATCAAGATATTTTCTACTGTTCTAATGCTCTGTCTCGCAGATATGATACACTGAGGGTTTCTGGATGTGTTTCAGTTGTGTGTTTGAGATATTTATGTTTATTGTGAGTGCATGTTGGTTATTCCATGTGCATGTTGGTTATTTCATGTGCATGTTGCATATTTATGGTTTAAACAACATATAAGGATGCATGTAGAAGTAAAGAACATCAACTTCCCAATATCATGTATAATATGGTTCGAGCATGGAAATAAAATAGCCTACTGGAAATATATAATATAAACGTCAGTCGGATCTCATGGATCAGTACTGGAATACAATCAAATAACACAAAAATACTCGTGATCAGAAGATGATAGCAGATCTTATGCATGCACAGATAGATCGGTGAAAATATGTGATTCCGGCGAAGTACGGTAACCGCTACCAACTGAAAAACTCGTCTGGAAGTTCAGACCATCGGAATACACTAGAAACGGCTCCAAAAGAAGTGCCTTGGCCTCTAGACTGAAATGGGTGAGTGTCGGATCTCGAATCTGGTCTCTAAGGCACTGGATCTAGACCCCTCGGGGGTTTGCACACCTCCCGGAGCACTGGATGTGCCCCAAAGGATTCCACCTATAGAATCTTCTACTATATGGCTCAAAACGATCGTCTCACCAAATAAGGAAATGGGCAGAAGGATTTTTCTGGATCTACTATGAAACTCTGCATGCAACACCAATTGTCTGTCTAGAAGAGATTTGCCCTAAACGGATGAATGAGTCTATCTGCAAGATTACTCAGTCAAAATTTGATGATATATGGCTCAATAGAAGCACCCTGGCTGGATCTCAAATGGTTTGGAAGGAAACTGCAATCTGGATACCGATCTCGTGCAGCTCTCCAAACCCTCAAACTGACTTGCGCCCTCACTGGCTGAGCTGTGCACTCTGCAATGGATACTCCTGAAAAGTATGGTGAAATATCTGGATGGTATCTCTGATGGGCTAGGGTGTGTATATCAACACCGAAACCGATCAATGGTGGTGGTTTCCTCCAAAAATCCACAAAATACAAAGGTCGGCTCTCCTCCTCCTCTGGGAACTCTCAACATCAAATCATAACAATGCATAATGAATTAGGTTTCTTTACCCTTCCTTTATAGCTTCCCGAAACCCTAATTCATTGTTTACCTTATCCATCCAAGTGAATTTTAGTTTATTTTCTTATTCCTTGATTATATCACTTAATTAATTAATTAATTAATTAATTAACTATTTTGCCTCTAAAAAGTGATTTATCCATCCTGATGGCTTCTTTGGCCACTGAAAGTCACTTCTCATCATCTTATCCTGTAATATTCTTCCTCCTGATTTTGATGAGCTATTACACTAAGAGGTTTCTCCAAGTAATATTCCCATTATGACCTTCTTGGTGAATTTAATTAAGATATGACCCATAATAACTCAAAATTACAGAAATTGTCGGAATGCGACGTAACCAAAGCCCAACTATGCGGAATGGATCCTAATGATGAACGATACAATTTGGGCCCAAATAAACTCCTCAATATCTCTCAAACTCTCTGTCACCCCTATCTGTCTACTCGAGTAGGCATAACACTCTGAAATGTTGTAATGTTATAATGTCCCAAAATGTGGACATTACAATCCTCCTTGCCAGAATATTGCTTGTCCTCAAGCAATAACTGAATCCAACTACATATGATACCGGGGTCCCATATCCACCTGTGTGACACAAGGTAGACTCCCCTCAAGATGTGATCTCTCAAAGTGCTCACCACGCATGACACCCACATGCTCCTGATGAGTAGAATGATCAATGGCCAAAGAATCTCAGTCAACTCCCCGAGCAACCACTCTACTCGAAACTCAACTCCATCAAATGTTGAACTACCAAGCACTCCAATCCCTGGGTCCCATATCAGAATGTGAACTGCAATTCCCTGTGGAGTATATATCTGTAACATATTAACACCATGAGTCTCCTACAAATAACACATGGCCTCAACCCGAAATGGGTCTATCCTATCAAACCATACCAAACTCAACACGACCCCCACCGACTGAACATTCTACTGCCATAGTGAGGTACTACAAGACCTCAACGAATCACCAGCCAGTGACGTGCTCTCCCCAATATTGAAACTCAATGGGAAAGCAAAGTGACTTCCCCCTGCAAACGTTCGCTCGTATCCATCAGTCAATGAAATGCCTAGCCCCATAATCCCAAGGTCCCATGCTGGTCTCTGACAGGGACCATCATGCTGATGCTTCTCTACTCTGATCATGACTGTCTTCTCAAGGTATCCATATTATACCCTCCACTCCTAGATCCTCATAAGATGAAACAAACTTTTGACCCAATGGACTCCCGGATCCCATGTCAAATTTGGAAGTTCATCACTTCAAATCCCCACTAACTGTTGATGTGCCCTACAGGTAACTTTCGAAATCCCTCCACCCTCATCCCAATGAGAGTTTGAATATGTAGAAACCTCTAAGATATCCTCTGTCCCATGGCCTAGGATACTCTCCATCATGCCTAGGGCCTCAATCGTCTGCCCCTGATGACCCATCCCTATCCTGCTGTATGCAATCAAGACACTCCTGTCAGGTGGTCTTAGCCTACCAACTCTCCATGTCCCCTGCCACTGTCTAGCACCCCCTATGTTGTTGTCAATGATAAAAGTGTCAGGAAAGGCTATCATAAATATCTACACCCAACTATAAGACTGGAAAGTATCATATGCTTTGGTCAATCCCCAGGATTGGACCAAAAGCTCATCCACTAGCACCCATGGTGAATAATCGCCTAAACTCCAACTATCGGGTACAACAGTAGATAACTCGACAAACTGTTGGTCAATCACTCTCCCTCCATCATCACTCAGATAGTTGTTGCTATTGTGAAGGTGATCTCCCAGAACTATGTGTTGTTGCAAGGGAGAGGAATCTCCATGCTCCACTAAGTGTGTCTCCTCCCTGCCATTTAATGCGTCCCCATGAATCCCACTATACATCTATCTCATCATCATATGTCCAAGGTGTACTGCTGGATCAACCTCTGTGTGGATATCAACCAATCCTGGAACACAAATGAAAGTGTCCTCATAACTACCCCTGACTCTGGAATCCTCATGTGTATGTGTATGACTGATTGTCTCAGAACTACCCATGAATGGTGGCCCCTGCGACACCGAGATATCCTCCAACAATGTAACTGAGGAACATATTTGACTCTCTTCCACGATAGATATAGTGCATCTCTAACCAGTGTCCTTAAGGAGCTCATCTAATATGGACTCTGATTCTTGAAGGGTTGTTTGTGTTCCTTCCAAGAATCCTCATGTGCTCACCAACTCACGAGTGAGTCGGTCCACCTCAAGCTCCTGCTCCCTCAGTTCCCTGTGATACATCTCGCCAATATCCAATAGGTAATATTTGTCCATCAATAACTGTTGGTAGTCAGCCCTCATCACAGTCACTCTCTCCATGAGTGTATGGAAGTCATCAATGGAAAGTCTCCTATCTAAACTATCATGTGCCATCGAAGCCCTCCAACAATAACCTGCCACCAATGTGTGTGTGTCATCAATGCATCGAGTGGCTTCTATGATCATGTCCTCACTGACTCTCAATTGTCCCATCCAGTGTCGTGACTCCTGATCACAGTTCCGCTGAGGTTCTACCTCATGTACCTCACTGCTAGTGTCAACAATGCAATCCCCAACAACACACTCCTCAAAATATAAGGCACTAAACTGCCCATTGTCCACTATGCTACCGAGTCCTCCTGTAGGCCACTGCACACCATCACCAACTGCTACCCCCATTTGAATCGCATTGTATCCTATATGAGCAGTTGTATCCTCCTGTGCGCTCACCCTACTAATATCATATGCACCTAGATCCCATACAGATGTGTCCAGAAACATGCTATGGTCATCTCGACCAATAAGGAGTGTATCATCATCACTGTAGATTGATCCTGGAAGTAAGTGTCCCAACAAGATGCCAGTCTCCACAACCTGGTCCTTCAATGGAATCTCCAAGAGTGGTGACTCCCTCTCCTCATACTGATAGGTATGTGTAAGGTCAACTATCTCCAAGCCATACCTCTCCTCATGGGTCTACAGATCCATATGTCCCTTGTGTACAATCCCCACACAAGGCTCCTCTACCATATCAGGAATTCCACTGATATCCTCATGTCTCATGGCTAGCATATATGACTGAGAAGATGAAAATTGTGGCTTTCTCATCATAGGAATCTCATCATCCTCCATACATGACTTTCTAGAAGCCATGTCTACACCCATAGGTAGGTCATCCAACCTCCTAATCTCATCATGTCTAAGTGCCAACACATATGAATCCTCACAAGTGTCACTAGTATGCTGAAGTGTTGAATCCTCAGCATTGCCTGACAAGGAAGATGAAGGACATGCACTATCATCCTATCCATCCAACTGTCCCTCAAATGTGCAAGAGTCACTATCCTCTATCTCAATCATCTGGTTGAGCTTGTAGTACATGTCTAACTTTTGTACCCTAGCTCTGGTAGTGCATTTGGACGATCTGTCAAAACAAGATATGGTGAGTTTACCAACTTTCTGGTTGAAATCTATGTTATTCCCCTGTTGTTTCTATTGTCCTCCTCTCTAAGGTTCTTTGGGATGGTCCATGCCCCTAAGTCCACAGTATTCAACCAGTGTCATGTCATGATGAAAGTCAGTACCCAACGTTGCATACTCCCTCTTGTACTCTGCAAAGTCTTTTGCCTGAGTGGGTAGCCTGTGTGCTAACGACTATTGTGTTGTTGTTGGTGGTGCCCTATGAAAACTAGGGAACCATGGTATGGGAATCCTACTCGAAGATGTGTATGTGCGAGTAGGTGTTTGGGGTCTACTGCCTGCCCTCGAGTTCCCCTATGTTGCATGTGGGGCTTGTGTGCCTGGAATGCCGACCATAGCCAATATATCAGCCACCTGAGCCAAGGACTGAGACATGGTTCGCTGACTAGCTAACATATCACTGATATCCTGCATGAAGGTTGCCTCTGGTTCCATGGGGGCCTTACCACTACCCTCTGGTCGCTCATATATGTCTCCTAGCATCCTCTCTGCCTTCTAGGTCACCCGTTAAACTCATTGACTTTAGTCACAGGCTGGCAGGACTAAAGCTCTGATACCATTGAAATATCCCTGATCCCACTGATCAAGATATTTTCTACTGATCTAATGCTCTGTCTTGTAGATCTGATACACTGAGGGTTTATGGATGCGTTTCAGTTGTGTGTTTGAGATATTTATGGTTATTGTGAGTGCATTTTGGTTATTCCATGTGCATGTTGGTTATTGCATGTGCATGTTGCATATTTATGGTTTAAACATCATATAAGGATGCATGTAGAAGTAAAGAACATCAACTACCCAATATCATGTATAATATGGTTCGAGCATGGAAATACAATAGCCTACTGGAAATATAGAATACAAGCGTCAACTGGATCTCATGGATTAGTACTGGAATACAATCAAATAACATAAAAATACCCATGATCAGAAGATGATAGCATATCTAATGCATGCACGGATAGATCGGTGAAAATATGTGATTCCAGCGAAGTATGGTAACCGCTACCAGCTGGAAAACTCGTCTAGAAGTTCAAACTATCAGAATACGCTGGAAACTGCTCCAAAAGAAACACCCTAGCCTCTAAACTGAAATGGGTGAGTGTCGGATCTCGAATCTAGTCTCTAAGGCACTAGATCTGGACCCCTGGGGGGTTTTCACACCTCTTGGAGCACTGGATGTTCCCCAAAAGATTCCACCAATGGAATTTGCTGCTATATGGCTCAAAACGATCATCTTGACAAATAAGGAAATGGGTCAGAAGGATTTGTTTGGATCTGCTCTGAAACTCTGCATGCAACACCAAATGTATGTCTGGAAGAGTTTTACCCTAAATGGTTGAATGAGTCTATCTGCAATATTCCACCATCAGAATTTGACGATAGATGGCTCAACAGAAGTGCCCTGGCTGGATCTCGAATGGGTTGGAAGGAAACTGCAATCTGGATACCGATCTCGTGCAGCTCTCCAACCCCTCAAACTGACTTGTGCCCTCACTGGCTGAGTTGTGCACTCTGCAATGGATACTCCTGAAAAGTACGGTGAAATACCTGGATGGTATCTCCGATGGGCTAGGGTGTGTCTCTCAACACCAAAACCGATCAATGGTGGTGGTTTCCTCCAGAAATCCACAAAACAGTAAGGTCAACTCTCCTCCTCCTCTAGGAACTCTCAACATCAAATCATAGCAATGCATAATGAATTAGGTTGCTTTACCCTTCCTTTATAGCTTCTTAAAACCCGAATTCGTTGTTGACCTTTTCCCTCCAAGTGACTTTTACTTTATTTTCTTATTCCTTGATTATATCACTTAATTAATTAATTAATTAACTGTTTTGCCTCTAAAAAGTGATTTATCCATCCTGATGGCTTCTCCGACCACTGAAAGTCACTTCTCATCATATTATCCTATAATAATCTTCCTCTCGATTCTGATGAGCTATTACACTAAGAGGTTTCTCCAAGTAATATGACCATTATGACCTTCTTAGTGAATTTAATTAAGATATGACCCATAATAACTCAAAATTATGGAAATCGTCAGAATGAGATGGAACCAAAGCTCAAATGTGCGGAATGGATCCTGATGATGAATGATACAAGTTGGACCCAAATAAACCCTTCAATATCTCCCAAACTCTCTGTCACCCCTATCTGGCTACTCGGGTAGGCATAACACTCTGAAATGTTGTAATGTTATAATGTCCCAAAATGGGGACATTACATGACTAGGGTGGCATCGCAACGAGTTTCTTCTAATCACATGAGATACAATAGATGTTCTTCTTCGGCAGAAGTGTTTGGGAGGAGTTCAACGGCTAGTTTCAGAGAGGGTATCTCACATTCAATCGGGAGGATGGCTTTAAGACCATAGACTAATCGGAATGGTGTAAACCTGGTAGCAGACTTAACGGATGTCTGGTAGGCCCATAATGCTGAGAACAACATCCTATGCCAACTTTTTTTGTGAATCCCTATCATTAGTTGAAGCATGGTAATGAGGACTTTGTTAATTTCTTCGACTTGGTCGTTGGCTTGTGGGTAATAGGGTGTTGAGTTTTTGTGGCAAAGACCCAACTTTTCAGTGAGTTCAGACATCATGAAGTTTCTAAAGTGACTACCGTGGTCAATGACGATAGCTTCAGGAACACCAAAATTGGCTATGATGTGATTGAAAATGCATAATGTTGCGGTCTTTCCGATATTGCCAAATGTCGGTATTGCCTCAGCCCATTTCGTAAAATAATCTATGGCTACAATAATGTATCCATGCCCCCTGGCTGAGGGGGGTGACATGTCATGAAATCGATACCCCATTTCGCAAAAGGACCAACAGATACCACAGGGTGAAGAGGAGCAGGATGTGACCGTATTTTATGGTTGTAGGTCTGGCAAGCGTGGCATTTTTGGATGGCAATTATACAATCGTTAAATAAAGAAGGCCAAAAATACCCTCCTCGTAAGATCTTCTGGGCAATAGCATACCCGGACATATGACCACCACAGGCTCCAGAATGGCAGTCATTTAAGGCTTTCTCGACTTCATCAAACGTGAGGCAGCATTGAAAAACTGAGTCAATCCCACTATGATAAAGAGTATCACTGAGGATAATATACTGACGGGCTTGGTAGCATATTCGACGTCGGTCAGTACTGGACAAATTGGGTTAGAAAGTCTGGGTTTGGAGATATATGATGATATCCCTATACCAAAGATCATCGGAACTAATCAGGAAAAGGGATTCATCAGGTAATGAATCGGCTGCTACATTTTTCGTTTCAGAGTAGGGAAAGTCGCATATCAACTCGGCAAAAACCAAGGATTTCTTGGACTTAGCGCATTCAAATTCTAATTCAAACTCCTGTAGTATCATGATCCACTTGGAGTATTTTCCCCCGAGCAGTTGACGGGTGAGAATGTGCTACATAGGGTTGCAGTTAGAAATTATCGTAGTCTTGCGAGAGAGGATATAGTACCGGAAACATTGAACTGCTTGGACGACTGCCAATGCCAGTTTTTCAACATGTAAATACTTGGTTTCGGTAGGCGTTAGACTTCAACTCAAGTAATAGATGACATGTTCATCATGAGAATCATCCTCTTGGATGAGAACCATAGCGATGGTGTAATCCGAGGCTGCGAGGTAGAGGAAATAATCATGGTTGTAATCCGGTGGGAAGAGGAGTGAAGTACGTGTCAGAGACATTTTCAAAGCTTTGAAGGATTTGTTTGTAGTGGTATCCCATACGAACTCAGACCCCTTTTTTAGTAGTTGTGTAAATCCAAGAGTTAGCTCGACATAGTTCGGGATGAAACGATGAAGAAATTTTTCTTTCCCTTGCAAACTTTGCAACTGGCGAAGCGAAGAAGGAGGACGGAGATTGAGAATTGCCTCGACCTTTAAAGGATCAACCCTAATCCCTTAACGTGAAACAATAAGGCCTAGAAGTTGGTCGGATTCTACACAGAAAACACATTTGTGAGGATTCAAGCATATATGGTAAAACTGACATTGGAGGAAAATGGCTCGGAGGTGTATTGGATGATCGATACGGCACATGGAATGAGCAGGTAACTCATCGAGATATGGTTGCACGATGTGCTTGATATCATGGAAGGCATAATACATAGCGCGTTGAAAAGTCATGCCAACGTTTTTTAGACCGAAAGGCAATTTTCGATAGGCGAAAGTGCCCCAAGGACAAATAAAAGTGGTTTTGTGTTAGTCCTCAGGAACAATGTTGATTTGATTATATCCAGAGAAACCATCCATCAAAGAGAAGATTTCACTTCCAGGGCAATCGTCAACAATATGGTCGACGAAGGGGGTAGGAAAGTTGTCTTTAGAACATGCTTTGTTAATATCCCTATAATCAACGCACACGTAGATGGTGCCTTGTTTCTTGTTGATCGAGACAAGATTGGAAACCCAGTCAGTGAGAGCCACCGGGTAAATAAATCCAGCTTTGAGAAGTTTCTCGACTTCAAGCTTGATAGCGGCCACTTTATGTGGGTGGACTGGACGAAGGCGTTGTTGGACAGGTTTAGCGTCTGGGTATGTCTTAATCTCATGTATCACAATGTCAGGGTCAATACCCGGCATTTTTTCATAGCTCCAGGCAAAGACGTCACGAAATTCTTTGAAAAGTGACTTGTAGGTGACGATTTCGTCAGGGGAACATGAAGCTCCGATATGCACATTTTCGACAATTCCAGGTTTTATGGATATGTCGAGGTGAATGGTGGGTGAGATATTACTTAAGTTCCCTTCGAAAAACACATCATGTGTGGACTCGGGAATGGTTGAAATGATGACAATGGTCGACATGGTCGATATCCGTTGGTAGCTCTCGATGGTGTGTTGTTTCAGGAAGAGGATGGAACGATGATGTCCGTCATCCCAGGGGGTGTCTTCCATGACAGACATAATCAGCTCATCCATGGGAAAAATGACGTGCAAAGGATCTGGAGATAAATTACCAAGAGAGGGGTAGGAGGAGTTGTCGATTGAATGGCATGATAGGTGGATTCAACCAGACTCAAAGGCATTTCGTTGTCGTAACGAAAATTATCATCGGGGTCAGGTACCATCCATGGGTTGTGAGATGCAGGGGTTTCGTGAATCGAGGTGGAGATCATGTTGATTGAAGCGACAGATGGGTGAGGAACATCGGGTGATGGGATGGGGAAGGTACCCATTAACAAGGAATCTTTGAGAAGACCTACACCGACGTTCTCGTATCCAGGGCGGTTTGGGAATAAACGGTACATTGCCAGTGCGTGTATCTGAGTTAAAGAAGGCTAATTGGTGGTAATTACCTTTCCTTTATGTGGGAAACGTACAACACAAAAAATATTCAACACAACTGCATGCATGGAATCAATCTAGCTACAACCAAGTAGAAGGTTGTAATCGAGAGGAGCGTCAAAGACTTCAACTTCAACTTGGACTGTTTTTCCTTCTAACGTGATTGGAAGTGAAGGGAGGACACTGTAAGGCTTAAAACCGGAGCCATTAAAGGCTTTGAGTGTGTTATGGGATTCAGTCAAAGAGGGAGAGCCGATGGATTTCTAGCAGGTAATAGACATGACACACGTCGAGGCACCCTCATTGATAACAGTTCTAGAAATGTTTTTGTCGGAGACAATCACTTGTATTTGGAATGTGAGTTGAGGGGGTAACCTTGGAATGTGATCTTCCAAGTCAAAAATTATTAAATTTGTATCTGTATGGTCGATTCCACCAATAGCTTTCAACAATGCCTTTTGTTGTATGGGACAACTTTGAAGGACTTTGACGGTTGACATCATGGATGGTGCTTGGGATAGATCTTTAACAATACTGTAGTTCTGGGTAACACGAGCATGAGGATTGAAATCCGATTTCCAAATGATGCCCTTTGGAGGAGGGAAAAGGACTGTGTTGAGGCTCAGTCATTCAGGATGAAGAGTACCATTGGTAGGTGGAGTCATGGGAGATGGTTGGACCAACGAAGGAGGTGTAGCATCAACCTTCTCTTTGGAGGAAGAATAATCTTTGGCTCGAGTGGTAAGTGTGATGTCACTTTGCTTTGAATCACCTGTACATATTAAGACATAGGATGTAGTGGAGGGGGATGGTTGGTCATGAATGACCAATTGGGCCTATTGTTGAGAAGGGAAGGGTTCTGACAAGACAGCTGGAGTGGGCAGTTTCGTGGTCCCTTGAAGGAACTTAGTAACCTCAGCTCGTCGTGGACAATCCTTTGTGTAGTGATCATCACCACAGATAAGACAAGGGTATCGGGGTTTGTGCTTATTCCTATCATCAACAGGTGGTGTTTTGGTTCTCTCTGATTGCAAAGTATTTTTGTCCTCCTTATTCTTACCCTTTCCCTTTCTAGATTTGTTTTTACCGGCGGGGGTAGATTGGACAGTGTTTAGCTCAGAAGTATTGTCAGTGGAAGGGGTAGGAGATGGAGAATTTTGAACATTAGAAGAAATGGGTTTGGGGTTGTTGCTAGAGTTTTGGGCAGAATGTGGTTGGGCATGGAAAGTGCCAATCACACCATTGGTTGCATGAGAAGCAGTAGGAGTAGTTGAAGTGGCAGAAGTAAAAGGACGAGGTGCATCAGGGAGTAAGTCGTAAAGTGTACCCATTTGTGAGTAAACAAGGTCAAGGTATTGAGCATGACTAATGGTCTGTTATTCTATGACAACTTGACCCATGGCGATGTCATGACTGATGTTGGTCATGAATGATTTTTTGAACCACTCTTCCAGCAACTGATCGGTAAGTTCGAGTTTGATGAGACGTCGTCTACGTCGCCACTCATGAATGTGATTGGAGATATGAGTGGCTTTGTTTTTTTTGAAAGAACTCAAAATCTCGGTCCCTATTTCATAACGGATCGGTAACTAGTAGTGGGTGAGGAAGGCCATAGCGAGGGTGTTGAAGTCAGTGAAGAAATATTTTGGTAATTCTATATACCACTTTGCGGCGTAGCCCGTGAGGGTTCATTGAAAAAGGATTAAATGAATAGAGTCATCCATCAAGGAGTTGGATGAGCACTAAAGGTGAAAATTCATTACGTGATTGTTCGAGCCCTCTCCTACTTTTCCATCGAATTTAGGGATGTCAGATGGTAGTTTCGCTGGTATGGCGAGCCATTGGGGAGAGTGACAGATCGGATCGTTTAAAATCCTCGACAGATACGGGAGTTCCAAGGTGGCTAAGAAAGGTAATTGTCTATTCACATGTGGGTACTGGTGGCTTTGGGGAGGGAGTCCCATCGGCAGACCAGTGGGACCATAAGTAGTCTGCATATAATGCGAAGATCCAAGCAGATTCGATGGTTGTTGTGGAGGCAAGTAATTCATGGGATTGTACCCTTGAACAAGGGCATGGGTTTGAGCGTTCGAGCCCCAAATAGGATTAGACGTACCTGGATATGGTTGGCCTATACCAAGAAGTATAACAGATGTAGCTCGAGGTTGTTGCCCCCCAGTCGATTGAGGATTATGTTGTATCAGATGATTCCAATACTGGGCCAAGGATGGAGGTATGTTTTTTTCATAGGGTGGGGTCGGTGGGGGTTGTCCTCCAATCGGAGGTTGTGATCCAATTAGGGGTTGTGTTCCAATTGGGATTTTCCCTGCCAGGGGGGGTTGAGTCAAGCCTCCTTGGTGAAATTGTCCACCAACAAGAATCTGGTAATTTGTTGTGAATGACGGAATGGTGCCACTAGGATCAGTGCCTCTGATAGAGGATGGAAAAGGTCCTCTGAAAGGGGGTGGAGGAAATTTCGGAATGAAACCAGGAGGAGAGTGCCCAGAAGAAGTGGGACCACTAGGAGTTCTGGATGTAATTTGCATAGGAACGAGAATAGAGGCATTCAATGCATGGTACCCGGGTGGAATTGTTGAGGTGACTCTGGGCGAAAGCGGTGTGTCGATGGGGGCTTGGCTAGCCACAATAATCTCGGTGTGAAGACTCATAGTATATGTGTAATGGGTCATTTATAAAGGGAGAGTCAGGATGTGGTCGGCTCGTGGAGCTTCTGTACTAGGAAAATAATAAGCAGTAGTAAATGGTATTGCATCCAGGTCAGATGTTTTGGGTAGCTCAGGTGAGATAGTGATATCAACGCCTGCTACCGAGCCAAAGAGGTCCTGTCTAAAAATGCCAGTAGCCCAAAAAGGATCTTGACCCTCAGGTCCTAGGAAAGGTCTAGTTGGTGATCCAGAAGACTGAACAACTAGTTCTCCGAAAGAAGTTAGTCACAGAATACATCTCTCGGAGTCATGGTGAAGTCGAAAGTCCTCTCAAGAATTGGAAATTTGGAATCGTTCTAGAGAGTCATTTCTTTCCACGTGTGGAGTGGTGACACCTTGGACTTCACTCTGTTGAGGAGAACCCTCCGGTGAGTTGGTAGGCAAGGGTTGAGAACCTTCTAGATTTTCTGGGGGTAAGCCTTGCATTCTACGTGAACGACGTGGAGGGTCAATTGTGAATGAGTTAAAAACTGACAAAGAAAATCCTATGGTCAACTTGGGTGAACAAACAACATGCGCTAGTAAAACAAATCTAGGGAACAAAACCAAGCAATCAAGACCTTCTAATTCTGAAGTCACTAGTTGGTGATGAAATCCAACGTCACAATGACAAGACAAGAAGGGGTTGGGCTAGGGTGGAAAAGTTACGTTGACGACCTGCTTAACGGACTGACACCCTGGTGCAAGCTCCCACACATAATCATGGGTATACCCTCCAAGGAGCCCAAGTGATTTTGGCCAACGTCGATTCCAGGTACTGTGAAGACTTGCCCCTTCACAGTCACCTTGTGTAAGACCCTAAGAATATAGGCCACTAAGGTTACCACCAACAACAATAAAGCCTGGGGGGATAGTCGACAGTCTGATCCACACGCAAGGGCAGGGTATCTAGCCTGAAATTAGCTTGAGAGGCTTCCACTCATCATTGTGGGTATACCTTCAAGTCATCCCTGTAATACGTGCAATCTCTACACCAATATCAACAAAGCAGCGTGAGTAACTCTGTCAATATCAATGCGACCTCGAGTTTGACCCTTGTGTGAGAAGGGCTTCCCAGGACAAAATGTTGCAAATGGAATTTGGCACTCCTTACCACAAGATGCTATTGTGTGCTCTATGCTTTGGAGAGTGTATCTGTCTGCCTATTCCAAAGCTCTAGCCTAGCTAATGTTGGTGTAATAGAGTCCTAGAAAAGAGTTACTAGTTAAATTTTAAAAAATTGCACAATATTATTAAAGGTTGTTGTTACTCAAAGGAGACAGAAATGAAACCGATGTTCTTTGAGACTCTGACACAACAATGCATAGATAGGAATGAAAGATATCAATTCTCATTTGATGAATCCTATTTACAAGAGGGAAAGAAAAAAAAATTGGAACAATCTTGAACTACAATATACAATCTTCTTTGAAATGCAATATCAACAAATCACGAACAATGCCAATTCTCTATTTGTTCTATTTCAACAATTGTTTTCCAATATTTTCAAAATAAAAATTGCTTTTAAAAAGAAAAATGTTTTTTACTTTTCAAAAAGAACCATACAATGGTGGTGGAACTAAGGAAAACCAATAACTAATGAAAAGCAATATACAAAAAACCCAAACCAATCTTTCAATGAAGATAAAAATGACAAGCAGACAAGGCTAGTCTTTTCAAATGCATGAGGGCAACAATTTTCCAAGTAATGGGAAATTGAGAAAGACAATTAATCCCAAATTTTAAACCGATCACCGGCTCCCAACCAAACAAGCACTCAGATTCCAGGATTAGAGATTATATGCTTGCTAAGAAAAGGTCAAGAGATGACAGTTGAGAAAAAATGAATAAGAAGAGTTTTTTATTTCTAAAGACTGATCATTCACAAAATCAGAAGTCAAGAAACAACCAATCAGTGGCCCAATAAGTTCTTTTTAGACACACATACAAATCTGGGCATTTGAGCATACAAAAAACCTTAATTCCAAAAATTTGCAAATGTGTTCACAGGCTAGCAGTGGTGTACAGTGCGAGAATGGAGCATTCTTGCAGGCTGGTCACAAGCAAAGTCTGAGAATCGTGCACTGGACTGAAAAGCAGAGTGCGAACTCAAGGGGTTCTCATAGGCTACATAAGGGTTTAGTGCGAGAAGGCCTGAAACTAGGCAAAATTTGGAAAAAAGACAAAAAAATTTAATGGACTTCTGGACCCAGAAAGTCTGTCAGGGTCTCCTGAAGACTCAAAGATTGATAGAAATGAAAAAAGGTAATGCAAGAGCAAATGGCCAAGGAAAAACCAGACACTAACAGATATCGGTTTCAAATGGCCAAGGAAAAACCAGACACTAATGGAGTCGCCAATTTTGTTATCGGACTAATCGATAGGTGCAGACACTAACAGATCTCCCTAGATCCACCTGGATCTAGAACAAAATAGGACAGGACACGACTCTTTCCCTAATTTGTAATCGTTGAATCTGGTAATAGGGAGGAATAAGTGGCATACCTTTATATCTCTTCCTTGGGTCTCTTTTTCTCTCGCTTCGCTTCGGTGCTCTCGTGAGGTCAAATCCAAGACAACACAAACCAACCAAAGTGAATATAGCAAAATGTGTTCAACGTCAACTTATGAATATGATCAAGGAATTACACAATAAAGTAAAAGTGACTTTATGGGAAAGGGACATGTTGTTGTATCATATCAATTGAAAGTAGAAGATACAACCTGATCGCCTTGATGTCACAAGCTTCCTTGTAGTGACACTTGGTTCCAACACACACATTTGCTCTGTACTTGCATGAAGAAGATCCAATTCCTCTTGATAGACTAACTAGAGTCTCCAAGCTTATGTCCAAGCAGGGTTCTTCACGCAATTCTTTCACTAATTCTTCAATTAATCTTGCTTAACCTTTTTCAAGATAAACCTTTCAATATATAGGAGAAGGTGAGATGGTTACATGGATGAGGATGATCCCATCAAATATGAGAAGTCAGTAAAATGACAACCATACGAATGCCAACTCATTTTCTAGAAGATTCCCTTCTAAAACCCTTGAGACCTCTTCTCCTTTCCAATCTTAAAAACAAGTTCGCACCTTGTGTATGGAGCAAACTGCGAGAAGTTCGCACCCTAAGTGTAGGTGGCCTGCGAGAATGATGGATTCCCGCACCCTAGGCTATAGGTAGCCTGCAAACTCACTTTAAAACTATGTTTTTGGGAGGAGACAAGGGCCACTTCTCTCAGGAAAAAAGTCCTTGTTGGGAACCTGAATACACCATTGTTAAGATATCAAGAATATTACCAAAATCATGTATAACACTAAGGTCCCTAACATAGAAGGATTTGTCGTGTGGTCAGCATGGAACAAAAAATCCCACCGTAGAGGGATAGGAGGCATAGCTTGTTATATTAGAAAGAGCATTTCTCCTTACATTCAACTTCATAATATTGACCCTCTCAATCAATACATTTGGATATAAATTTCAGACACCAATGCTAAGAAGATGTATATAGCAATTTGCTATTTTGCACCTATCAATTCTACTTTTTATAACAAAAATAATCTAGATAACAATTGTCCCTATAATAATTTAGAATAAGATATTTATAGTTTGAAAAATGAAGGTAATATCCTCCTTCTAGGAGACTTTAATGCTAGGACTACAACTAAACAAGCTACTCTTTTAAGTATTGATTCCAACCATAATCCTTTACGGCTAGATGACGACCATGTTTTATCTAATAGCTACAAAAGAAGCTCTAAAGACCTAATTGAGAATTTGTTTGGCATTGAGTTGGTCAAGCTCTGCAACTCTCAAGACCTAATAATTTGCAATGGAGTACTGAAGTGGCCAAACTCCAACCGGATGACTTGTATTCATGGGCTAGGTAGTAGTGTTGTAAATTATGTGATATCTGATATCCCCATTTCCAACCAAATAGCAACTTTTGACCTTTTAAAAGACAATGAGCCTGACTCTAATATAAACCTTTAACCCTAAATCTAAACTTTTCCATGCATAGGAGCGTCATTGAATAGAATTATGATAATCAAAGAAATTTGTGCTTTGAAAAAAGTAAAATTGTCATTTTCTTAAAGGATTTAAATAGTAAATTAAATATCTTAACTTATAAGGACAACATTGAAGAACTCTATCATAATTTTACAACTACCCTTTCCACTTCTATTAACAAGTTCTCTTTTGAGGTGTCCTATAAAAATAATAATAGAACAACCAACCCTTGGTATGATAAAGAATGTAAAATGGCTAGGAAATCCATTAGGGATGCTTCTAATGAGTCCTTAAAACTCGATAAGATAAATACGTACAAAGCCCTAATTAAAAGGAAGAAAAGGCACTATATCAAGAAAAGGCAAGAGCAACTTTCACAACTATATAAGATGGATCCTAAGAAGTTTTGGAGCCAAATTCTAAACCACAATACTAAAGAAAATTATAGGATTCCCTTAAGGGACTGGAATTCCTACCTTAAAAGTATTTACAAGTTCCCTAATTCCATGGAAAGCATCCCTATTTTCCCTACAAAGGAATAAGTTTTTTCTTTAACAACATAGATTTCGAGGTTAAGTGGCTTGCAAATGGGAAAGATAAGGACATTGAAGGCTACCAAGCTGAAATTTTTAAAATCGGAGGGCCAATCCTTATCCCTCACATACAGAAGCTCTTCAATTTAGCAGTCAAGCAAATCTCCCCTAAACCCTGGATGCAAAGCCTCATTGTTCCTATTTTTAAAAGTGGGGATAGAAACATTCCCTCTAATTATAGGACCATTATGATTAGCCCGATTTTAGCCAAGCTTTATGGAATTATTTTGGAAAAGAAGATTAGCCTTTGGCTAGAAAGTCATGGTAAAAGAGCTAAACGCCAGGCCGGGTTTAGGGGATATCATTCAACTATGGATCATCTTGTTACCTTTAGGATCATTGTAGAGGAGTTCTGCAATACCAAAACCAATCTTTTTTGTTGTTTTGTTGACTTTAGAAAAGATTTTGACATGCTTCCTAGGAAAAACCTTTGGAATAGGTTGGAAGAGATAAAATTGCCTCTCGAGTTGAGGGTTGTTGCAACAAGGATGTATGAGAACATTATTGCTAAGTTTAAAAACACTCAGGGCTGGTCAAAATAGATTAACTGCAATATCATAGTCAAACAAGGTTATCCCTTGTCCCCTACCAGTTTTGGCATATACATTGACAAGTTAGAAGATTGTTTGGAAAAAGCAGGTTGTGTCGGCCCTACTCTTATTGGTATAGTCATCAGTCTTCTTCTTTATGCTGATGATATCGTTCTTATGGAAATGAGTCCCCGTGATCTTGAAAACCAACTAAGAATCCTCAAGGATTTTTGCTCCAATATGGGTATGACTGTTAATAATGATAAGAATAAGGTCATGATTATCAAATCCAATAAGATCCCTTATGATACATTCGTATATGACAACAATAACTTGGAGGAAGTGACTTGATACAAATATCTTGGAATTGATATTCACCACAAGCTCAATTGGGATTGACACTAAGAAGGATGAATATGAAAATCACTTTCTCTTAGATTGTCCAACCTATACCCATATTAGATCTCATTTTCAAAATATTTGTCACACTACCAACCTTCCTAACCTCTTAACTCAACAAAAATATGGTGATCAAGCTACTCTTAATGTTTTTTTAGCACAAAAACAAAATTCTAAAGAATCACAAGTAATCACTTACCACCTTAAGATCCAATAGACCAATTCGATCTTAGTGGAAGTTAATCATCATCATTATAAATTTTGTTTTTAAAAAATTTTAAATTTATATAATTAATTAAAATTAACATTTCACAATATCAATTAAATGTATAAAATAAAATAAAAATTATAACAATAATTTTAATATTAATTTAAAAAATATAATTTGTATAATTAATTAAAATGAATATTCAAAATATTAAATAAATGTAAAAAATAAAATAAAAATTATAACAATAAATTATAACTTTCATAATAAATAATAATATAAAAATTTAAGTTTACCTTAATTTTAATACCTACCGGTAAAGAATTGAATTATTTTTTATACATTTTAATTTAACTTTAACAAATTTACTTTTCACATCATATATATATATATAACAGTGGAGTTGAATGAATAGTAGTTTAGAATAAAACAATTTTACTTGCATATCCATTTAAATTAATATTAGTTGGATTATATATATGGTCAAAAATAAAGAGTAAAGCTGGATACTATATTATTATTAGGAATTGGTTAGTTGTTTTACGAAATGGTTTTTAATCGGAATTTGACTATATAAATTTATAGGAATTACTATTTTTTATTGTTCAGAATTCATTTCTAAACACGCTGAAAAACTTCCAAGTCATTAAGAAAAAATCTTCATTTCATAGAATCATCATCAATTAAGACATTTGTGGAAAATTAACTTCACAACTCCCGAGGATCCCATTACATTAATCTTGAAAACTAAATGAAACCCAAGGATCCCATTACTTTAATTTTGAGAACTAAATGAAAAGGGGTTCAACAGAGATGTATTTGTTTGGCTTTATTCTAACAATAATTATATGTATTCATTTTCTTTATATTCAAAATTGATGGAAAATTTACTACTAGTTTAAATGTTTTGTGTTTTGTGTTTTTTTTTGGTAATTTTTAGGTATATTTGTTTGAAATCTATTAAAAAAAAATTGTTGTATTTACATATTTAAGTGGTTAATTATATTAATTAAATTTATTTTTGTATTCAAAAATACAATTTAAATAACAAAAAAATATGATTTAATATAAATTTATATTATAAAACAAAAACATAAAACAATTAAATATAAAAATAATAATAATAATTACAATAATAATTTTTATAATTATATTAACTAATATAATAAATAAAATAAAAATAAATTATAGAATAATAATTAATTTTAATAATATATAAATTAATGTAAAAAACAAAATAAAAATTACAATAAAATTTTTGATAATTATATAAAAATTTAAGCTTTGCTAATACCAAGAAGAAGATATATATTGAATTTTTTTATACAATTTCTATCAGCTTTAACAAATTGGCTTTTCTATACTCTTAAATGCATACCATATTTATATTTTAATTAAATTTACATACAATCCTTTGAGTATTTTAATTAAATTTACACACAATCCTATTAGTAAACCACGTTGGTGTCTTTCCACGCGAGAGCGTCCACATTGGCTTTGGTTCTCGCGTCATTGTCAAGAGATATGAATTGCTGCTGCAAATCTTGGCCTTGCCTTCACCAGCATACCATGACATTAATCACGCGTAAATCCTATAAATGTGTCAAACAGGAGATGCATTGGTTGACTGTAATTTGTTCTTAATATGTTAAGATGTTGAAAATTAGGGAGGTAAGGTGTAAGTGTTTACATGTAAGTGTGTTGTTTGGTTTTGGAACTTGAAAAATTGGAAAAATTAAACACTATGTAAAGTTTTTTTTGTTATAACCGAGAAATTTTGAGAGTATGATGATTTCTACCTATTCAAGGTTTATAATGTTTGAAATAAAAATGTATTTTTTCTCTCTATAATCCCTATTTCTAATAATCCTTGAGATTAAGAAAGACTTAAATTTCTAGCGCTATTTATTCTGAGAGGAAAGGAAGAAGATGAGTAGGTTCTATAGTCATAGAAGAAATTCCAAGATGCCACATGATAGGCATATCTTGTTTCACAGACATGCACCCTCACAATATGTCCCCACAATGGAGTAGGGGAAGTTCGAGCAAGGAAGCATAGTCATCCCACAACCTATCAACCATTATGTTATTAGGAACGCCACTCCCTTGTTGCTATCCGTATTGGCATAAGGATCATGGCATGTTGGAACCTATATGCTATTGTGGATTGGTGCTCACAACTAATTTGGGTAATGCAGAAGGAGGAGAGGAGATTTTATACTCACTAAAGTAATTCCAAGATGTCACTAGATTGGTGCTCACAACTAATTTGGGTAATGCAGAAGGAGGAGAGGAGATTTTATACTCACTAAAGTAATTCCAATATGTCACTAGATAGGTGTATTTAAGTGTTGTACCGCATCCCACAAAGGGGTGTTTTAATATAAAATAGAATATCAATCATGGGATATGAGATTGTTATGAATATCAAAGAGACAACAATTACAAATGTGAGATTTGTAATTTTGTAAGCATCATGTAAACACCAACCAAAAGTTAAGAGGATCCATAAGAATCACACCAAACCATTGGAAATGTTAATAGTGGAGTGAAAGGGAATGTCATCACATCAACTTGGGACATGCAGCCCAAAGTCCACCAAACTTCTTCAACACTTTTTATATTTTCTTTTTTTAAATAGAAAATTCTCATGTTTTTAGTAGAGAGGACTAATCTCCTAAGATGTGTTTTAGGGATTCTTAGGTATTTGAAAGAGGGTGCATGCATCAAAATGTTGAATGTAGGCCGATTGAGAAAAATTCCCACCAATTTATCATTTAACCACAATGCAACCAAAACAACTTTTTTTTATATTTTAGCCTTAAAACATGATAATACAATGCTATTCAAATTTGAACTTTCTAATTTTAACCACCACTTATAACCCATATGAATTGGATCAAACGGGACAAATTCCATGTTGGGGTTACACCTGATTGAAAAGATATTCTGATGATGTAGGCATGTGGTGCAAGTGATGAAATCAATTATATTATATTACGACTAAGATCTTCTTTCCATGTATTATGTATGCCTAAAAATAATATATTCCTAGGGAGGACTAGGTGTGGATTTTAAATGAATATGAAGCTTGGTTTAGTGTCACAATCAAAGTGGATGTGATGGTGGGGGATTTTATGAACCATTGAATGGAAATCCAACTAATCGCTTGTTCAAACACTTGAAAAACCAACCCCCCTAATTGGTCTGGTACATTCGAGTCTGCTTTCCCTTATCAATACTTACTTTCTTGCACAAGCCATAGGTCAAGTTGCGGAATAAGAAAGTTTGTTGCACCTGAAGAACAAACAAATATTCAATCCCATTTGATCCGATCGAACCGATTGATTGATTGCTTCTGCCCAGATATTTTCAAAGGCATGAGTTAGGGTCTTCAACTAACCTTTTCTAAATGCAACATTCAACAATTGCAACATTTAACACAACATTTTCAAGCAAATTTGTATTGTAAATGTAATGAACCAAGGTGATGACCACGGTCTCATGCATCAAGTAGAGAGGATCTAGATTAGCAATAGTGACAACCTTCAAGACCATTCTTCCTTTGAAATCATTGAAATAAATCGGTATCTTGATACATCAATCAACAACCTCCATAGACCAATTTCTTATATAGTAACCACAATACATTTCTAATTTTTTAGATCAAACCTTACAATGCTTATTTTCACTTAACCTTATTTACCTGACCTTCAACCCAACAAGAGTTAGAAATTTAAAACTTCAATTTCCAAAATATTACATTTTGGAATGAAGAAGCAAAAAGGAACATAAAATAAATAAACAAAAGCCACATATATCTTATCCACAAACAACATAAACCTTAAAACTAAAACAATGTTATTAAATACAAATGGAACTACCACATATTAAAACATTTTTTGAAAAACATAATTATATTAAGCCATTCCATGTAGTAATTGAGTGTATATATATATATATATATATATATATATATATATATATTCAATTACTACATAAAATAACTTAATATAACTATGTTTTCAACATATCCACCTTAATAATCTACTTTTCTTTTATAACATATCCACCTTGTATTCTCCATTCATGATCATACTTCACATTTCATATTTCATAGAAACTTAGCTCTCATCATAAAAATAACACCCAATGCAATGCAATCAGTAAAAGATTCTGAACCTTTCATTTATGAAGTGTACTAAGAATATTTGATTTCTATTTAATCATGTTCATAGAAAGAACATCAAAGAGTAAATAGGTCACAACAATCCAACGTGTAAACTAAGACCCATTTGAGATTATAACGTGAGGACGTGTGGTGGTTGGTTGTATTACGTGGCCACTGGAACATGAAATTGTTATTTCAACATAATTTTATTCGTAGACGTACACCAAGTCTAACAATTTTATTTTCAACCGAATAGATGGATTAGAGGAACTGACCCTATGGGTGGTTGGTATAACATCTCTGAACCGCATTACATGCAACGAAATGGTTCAGAATTACTAACACTGCATGCATTTCAGCTCTTTCAAGTTTCGTTAACCTAGTTTAATCTAATTTCATTTTCAGATAGTTGTAGGTTAAACGATCATTTTTTAGGAGGATATTTACTTAAAATCTAGTGAGAAATTGTTAAATTGTAAATTTATATTATAATTTTTTTTATGAATTTAAAGCACTAATTCAAATGGACTTTTAAGCAATGATTCATTGAATAGTTAGTGTCACAAATCACAACTAGTTATAGGTTAATGATTCATTGAGTAGTTAGTGTCACAAATCACAACTAGTTATAGGTTAAACAACTATTTTTTAAGGAGATATTTGTTTGAAATTCAATAAAAATTTGTTAAATTGTAAATTTATATCCTCAAATTCCAAAAAAAAACCCTTTTCATATAACAACATTTTCATATAACAATTAGACAACGTCTTTACATATATGTCACTAATGGACTTTTGAAATCCAAAAAAAAATTGTTAAATTATAAATTTATATCCTCAAATTTCTTAAAAAAAAAAAACTTTCCATATAACAACATTTTTTAAAGGCGTACACCTATTGACAATGGGCAGATTTAATAGGGGTTTAGTGCTTAATAAGTTTTCTATGGACAGGATTAAATATGGCTGGAATATTCTTAGTAGTCACACAAAATAAATCGCTGTGATTTCAATCATTAACTTCCTAGCTATTATAAAGACATCCGTTTATGTGTTTACTTTTTTACATTTACCTAATCATATTTAAAAATTACTTTGATAGTTAACTGATTGCCACTTAAGTGATTAACAGAAATTAAAATATAAAACCAGATAAATGAAGCAACCGTTTATTTGTTAATCAATAATAAAATTTAATATATTCTTTTAAGGATTCTTTTCATCTTATCAACGTTTCCGCGTTAATCAACCACAACAATTATGTGACTGTGCTAGTCATATAACAATTAGACAAGACCTTTAACGTTGACCCGTCAGTATTATTGGTTGAGTTATTGCTACCAACTCTTTGTACGGTAAACACTGTGGTAGCAATAATGTTGGCGGTGAAGTGATAATGAACTTGCAGCATAAAATCGTTGTAAGAATGATGCCGGAGTTATGGCTACATCCATGTTATTGCTACATGGATATACAAATGCGTTGAATTGTTTTTCTTTAAAAAGAAAATAGTAATTTTATTTTTGAGATGGGACAAAATTACAATCCAAATGTTCATATGCATTTTTCAGGTTGATAGCTTAGCAAAACCATTTAAAAACTCAATTTTTATTTATATATTATTTAATTTAATCTATATATAAATTTGGGTGAAATCATAATTTTATATTATTTAAACTGCATTTGTGAATGTATCAATAGATTCATTCTATAGCATTCCAATTATATAAAGTTAACTACTCAAATCTATATATTCAACAAATTTTTACATAATTTAAAACAAAATTAAAGTGATATGCCACCTATTGACAATGAGCACAATTAATAATCTTTTAGGCTGAAATCCTAATCTGATGGTTGTGCATTGAAGATGTTGGCATATTCTTATTCTTAGTCGTCCTCGGAATCAATGAGTCAAATTTATTGTTCATAAAGTCCTTGCATTTATGAAGGCATCTGTTAACATGTTTACTTTTTTACATTTACATTATAAAATTACTATAAAGATACATAATTGTCACATTTAAATGATTAAGAAGGATTAATATATCTTTCATTTACTATGCTTTGATTTCTTTTACTGCATTTATGTTTTTATTCCTTCATTCCATGTCACAATCAATAACCCCTCCAATGTTCGTTGTAATAGCTTGTTGATCAGCGACAGGTTATGTGGTTGCGCTAGTTAGGCCAAAAGGCCTACACCTATTGACAATGGGCACATTTAATAGGTTTTTAGTGCTTAATCAGTTTTGTATGGACAAGATTAAATATTCTTAATCATCCCAATAAATCAATGATTGTGATTTCAACCACTAACTTCCTCACTATTATAAAGACATTCGTTTACATGTTTATTTTTTTACTTTTACTTGATCATATTTAAAATTTACTATAGTGACTAGTTGATTGCCAACCTAAAACCACTTGGAAATAATGGGGTAAGCATCAGTTGTAAGCACCAGTTTGCCAACCTAAAACCACTTTGAAATAATGGGATAAGTGTCAATTGTAAGCACCAGTTATAAGCTTCAGTTGTGAGAGTCAGTGGTAGGCGTGTTAAGAGTCAGTTCATAGTTGAGAGTCTAGTTGTCTTTGGTTTGCATGAGAGCCTTTTCCTATATAAGGATGTAAGCCATCTTCATTGAATAATATAGAAGTGAGCATAGCCTCATCGTGTGTTTGTTTGGCATATTTATCTTGGTATCGGAGCCACGGGGAGAGGGTGTGGATAGCGTGAGAAACTTTTGATGAGATGCATGAGCAACTTTGTCTGATGCATTCCTCCATTTACTGAAATTCCGTTGAAGAAGTAAAATACAGTTCCGTTTTTCACTTTTGTTTGGGAAGCCACGATTTGCTTGCATGAGTTTGTGCTACGTATACAAGGAGAAGGAAAATAGTGCATGCATGCGTGGAGTTTGAATTCGTATTTGAATGCATTGAAATCTGGTGCATGCGTGGAAAGCACGAGTGAAGCGTAAGTTTCTGTTTTTTTTGGTGAAGCATAAGTTTCTGTTTTGTTTTTAATAACGTGGAGTTATTAAATCATGAAGTTTGCATATAGTTTACATGCGCTGGGAGAAGTCCGATCCATTCTCAAAAGAATTTGCAATGAGCTTTGCATGCTTATAATTTGCATGCTTGGAGTTGAAGGAAGAGCAAATCGTGAGTTTTTAAATGACTATTGTGAGTTTTTTTAAGAAATTTAATAATTATAAGGTAGATAATTATAAGTGGATATTTTTGAGTTATAAACTCTTTATTAAAGTGGATATGTGTGCATGGCACAATTTTTTATGCATATTTCTAAGTTTCTTATTAAAAAGGTGGATACCTTTTATTAAGAGAAGCGTGAGGTGAAGAGGGAGTTATAATTTTTTTTTTTTTAAGTGGATATTTTGGATATTAAGATGCATGCATGATTTAAGCTGAGAATAAAGGTAGAGACGGATCAGTGGATCTGAAGGTAGAGCAACGGAATACTCAGCTCTTGACCAAAGTTTGATATTATTGGTGATACAAAGATCCATTAGCAGAGATGACGAATCTGTTGGCAGAGACCTTCCTCAACAAAGCCAACAAGTTAGATGGCTCGAACTTCATTAACTGGAAATTCAAGATGCAGAGGCTCATGGAAGGCTATGGTGTCTGGAACATTGCGAAGAGCACTGAACTGAAACTTGATACGGCTGCAGGTGTGGCAACAGCAAAAATCCAAGATTGAGAGAAGCGTGAAAACAAGGCAAAGGTATTGTTGTGCATGTCTGTTAAAAATAGCATAATTCTACATATTAGAGAAGCTACAACTTCTGTTGCAACATGGACAACGCTTAAAGAATTGTATGAAACTAGCAACACAAATCACATTTTGTTCCTGAAAACTAAATTGTTAGGCATTAAGATGGATGGAAATGAATATGTTAGTTCATTTTTGGATCGTATTAAAGAGGTGAAAGACAAGCTAGTAAATATAGAGGAAACTATTTCCAACAATGATTTGGTCACTATTACCTTAAATGGTATGCTAGAAGATTATCATATGTTCATAACAGGTCTCACAACAAGGGAGAAACCTCCTACGTTCGAAGAACTGACAGGTATTTTGCTGCAAGAGGAAGAGAGACGCGGGAATCTGAAGCCTCGGAGTAAAGATTTGGCACTATGGTCAAATAATAGATCTGCGAGAGGGAGATTAAGAGTAAGAGGCAGAGGAGGCAGTTCATAGTAGAGAGGTGGTTCATGGCAGAGAGGCAGTTCATCGCAGAGAAGACAACCTCCAAATCAAGGTATGCAATCTGATAGGAATGAGTCAAACAATTGTTTTTATTGTGGTCGGCCTGGACATATTGTTAAAGACTGTCATAATAAGAAAAGTGATGAGGCTAGGAATAAACCTAGAACACATTCAGGTCATTATGCAGAAAAATATTCAAATCAAGATCTCAGATTATTTATTGCTAGTGATGATATTGATGAACCCCTGAATTTTGACTCACGGGATCTTAGGTTGTTTGTGTCTAACACTACTTTATTTGCTGAAACAGATGATTCTGATGCCTGGTTTGTGGATTCCAGAGCATCAGTACATATGACTTGTAATAAAAATTGGTATGCTAATTTTAAAGAAACACATAATGGTGCCAGCATATATCTTGGAGATCACCTCATCAGATCAAGAGATATTGAGACATTCTTATGACATTGCCGAATGGTATTGTTCATCACATTCGCAATGTGGTGTATGTGCCAGGAATAAAGAAAAAATTGATCTTTGTGTCCACCATTACAGATCAAAACTTGAAGGTTGAATTCTTCAAGAATTATTGCATAGTGAAGGATCTGTTGGACCACTTCCAAACTGTTGCAACGGGAGTCAGAGCAGGAGGCCTATACAAACTTGATGTTACCAACAAATCACATCATGCACTGACTTCTGCAGCTATGCCAACAGAGATTCTTTGGCATCAAAGGTATGGACACATCAATCATCCTGATTTATTGTTATTACAGAAAAATAATATGGTTGAAGGACTTCCCATGTTAAAGAATGAGAAGGTTGATTGTGATGGATGTGCATTAAGAAAGATGCACAGAGATGAATTCCCCTCTAATCCTGATAAGAAAAAGAGAGATGTGTTAGATCTTGTTCATACTGATGTTTGTGGGCATATGCAGACTAGGTCTTTAGGAGGTGCATTTTATTTTCTGTTATTTATTGATGATTGCACGAGATACACATGCGTTTACTTCCTTAGATGAATAAATGATGTTTTCGAGTACTTTAAGGAATTCAAAACCATGGTGGAAAAGCAGACAGGAAAATCCATCAAAATCCTCCGTTCAGATCAAGGGGGAGAGTATAAATCAAGGGACTTCAACAAATATTGCAAAGATAATGGAATAGTACAGCATTTTACAGTACCTCACACTCCACAACAAAACATAGTCGTTGAAAGGAAAAACAAAACTCTGCTAGAGTGTGCACGCAGTATGATGAAAGGTAAGAATCTCTCAAATGCATTTTGGGTTGAAGCCATAAATATTGTAGTTTATTTAAAGAATAGAAGTCCAATAAGGTGTCTTGATAATGTTACTCCTTTCGAAGCCTTGTATGGTTCCAAACCTATAGTTAATAATTTGAAAGTATTTGGGTGTAAGGCTTTTGCACATATTCCAAAAGAGAATAGGAGGAAATTGGATGCTAAAACCACTAAATGTATTTTCATTGGGTACTGTTATGAATTTAAAGCATACAAACTGTTTGATCCTGCTACTCATAAAGTATTTGCAAGTAGAGATGTACTTTTCCATGAGCAGGAAGCAAGAAATCATGACAACAACAGTCATGAGGAATGACAGAGACTTCTTGATGAAGGAGTTAAAGAAGAGCAGCAACATCAACAACAACCCACACAGCAACAACCATCCCCGCAGCGACAACAACAACAATAGCAAGAAGGACTTAGTGATATGGATAATTCAAGCAGTCACAGTTCACCTAGAGGTGAAGACAGATCTTCACAAAGTGGGGAGAAAGATAATCAGTTGAGAAGATTTCAAGACAGATTCGGCTTCCTGAGAGGTATAAAGACTATGCCCTAATGAGTAGCATTTCAAATATCATAGAACCCATGAGTTTTGATGAAGCTAATGAACATGATGAATGACGAAATGCAATGGAGGAAGAATATGAATTTATAATGAAAAACAATACTTGAGAATTCACTGAATTGCCTAAACATAAGAAATCCATTAGATGCAAATGGATATACAAACCCAAGTTTAAATCAGATGGTAGTATAGATAAGTATAAGACTACACTGGTGGCAAAGGGGTATTCACAAACATAAGGTATTGATTATGCTGAAACATTTGCACCAGTAGCTAAATTGAATACTATCAGAATGTTAATTTCTTTAGCTACAAAGTACCACTGGAAGCTGCATCAGTTAGATGTTAAATCTGCATTTTTGAATGGTGAGCTAAAGGAAGGGGTTTACCTTACTCAACCTGAAGGGTTTGTTGAAAAGGGGCAAGAACACTTAGTGTGTAAGTTAAAGAAAGCATTGTATGGACTAAAACATGCACCTAGGTCATGGTATGAAAAGATAGACTCTTTCTTTCTTCAATAGGGTT
>ML788638.1:116855-140664 GCA_009831015.1 Picea engelmannii
ATTGATTTCATTATATGTTGATGATTTAATAATTACAGGAAATGCAGAGAAGTTAATTGATGAAATCAAGGAGCAGTTATCAAAGGTATTTGAAATGAAAGATCTTGGTGAGTTACATTACTACCTAGGTCTTGAAGTTTGGAAAAATGCAGGACAAACTTTTGTTTGTTAGAGTAAGTATATCAGAGAAATACTTAAGAGATTTAAAATGGATCAGTGTAAGTCTTCTATTGTTCCCATGCAACAGAACGTGAAACTTTCTTGTGATGATGGTTCGAAGGAGGTGAATGACACTGTGTATAGACAGATGGTGGGTAGTCTGAATTATCTCACAACAACTAGACCTAATATTTCATATTCTGTGAGTGTGTTAAGTCAGTTCATGGCGAAACCTCATTAAATCCATTGAAATGCAGCAAAAGCAGTACTCAGGGATCTAAAAGGTACACTTGATTATGGTATTAAATATACTGATGCATCTGATGTTGAGTTGACAGGTTATTCAGATTCTGATTCGGCTGGCAATCTAGATGATCGAAGATCAACCACTAGATATGCGTTTAGCATTGGATCTGGGGTTGTTTCATGGAGCAGTAAAAAAATACCTATTGTATCTTTGTCTTCTACTGAAGCATAATATAAAGCCTTGTGTGCAACAACTTGTGAAGTTGTTTGGAAGACTTCTTCAAGATGTTGGAGAAGAACGAAAGGAACCTACGATGATCAGATGTGATAATCAAAGTTCAATCAATATTGCGAAGAATCCAATTTTTCATGCAAGGACAAAGCATGTTGAAGCTCAGTTTCATTTTGTTTGAGAAAAGTTGCAGTCAAATGAAATAGCTCTTATTTATTGTAATACTAGTGAAAATGTTGTTGATATTTTCATTAAGCCTCTTGGAAAGATTAAGTTTGAGATGTTAGGTGTAGAAGTCAATCCATTCTTCATTAAGGGGGAGACTTGGAAACAATGGAGTAAGCATCAGTTGTAAGCGCCAGTTGTAAGCACCAATTATAAGCTTCAGTTGTGAGAGTCAATTGTAGGCGTGTTAAGAGCCGGTTCATAATCGAGAGTCTAGTTGTCTTTGGTTTGCTTATAACCGACTTGGTAGAGTCTTTTACTATATAAGTATGTAATTCGTCTTCATTGAATAATATAGAAGTAAGCATAACCTCACCATGTGTTTGTTTCGCATATTTTATCTAAACCTTCACCAACCACAAGTTTGTGACTATGTTAATAATAGAACATTTATACTACAACTTATCTAAACTTTATACATATATCAAAATACTAGCCCTCCCGAAAATTAAAATTCTAAAAAATAAAAAGAACTGTGAGAGATTCTATACACTGTACATAAAACTATAAAAAAATGATTATGAAACGTTTAAAAAGTCAAAAAAAATTGTGCAAGTTTAAAAAGTCCTGAAGATAATATATCTAACCATCCTGGGATTTCCCATATCTCTTTCATGAGCCTCGGTCCATTTCAAAGCAAAGTTTTAAGAGACGATCAGGTTCCTGTCCGTTGCATCGTTCTATGCAACACTAACTCGATTATATCTTGTTAAGGTTCCTGAATTGATTCTATACTGCAATTCATGTGAACATTTTAAAACAAAAAGCCAACCACAGTATTTTCGCATTTTCAATATAATACAAACTACACGATTATGCTTATAAATAGAGAAACATTGTAAATACATTTATGTTCGTTGGATATTATTTTTACTAATCGCACATATAAAGTAACGCTGGATTCTGACACACAAATATCTCAAACTCCAGTTCCCTTCGATTTCAGTACACTACAATCTGAGTTGAAAACCATCTAATCGGGTAAGGCTAATAACATTAGCTTATTTGAGTTGTAGCAAGGTTAACAAGGGCAGCATGACTTATATAAATAATATTCAAACATTTCCTTAGTCATTCGAAAAGAATGCAGATCTGTATTTTTCATGATTTTTATAATAATTAAAAAAGTAAAAACATCTCAATGTTTCTTATATTTTAAAATATGACTTAAAAGTTTAAAATATACTACAAACAAATTTCTATAAAATTATACTAAAAAATTAAAAAATGTTAATAAATGTAAAATTATTGAAATTGAAAGATTAAAAAAATATTAATAAATGTAAAATTATTGAGATTAAAAAATTAAAAAAATATTAAGAAATGTAAAATTATTGAAATTTTAATAAGTGTAAAAAAGTTGACATTTAAAATTTAAATTTTTATCTCATTTGAAAAAACAATACAGTATTAGATTTTAACATATATTATAATACAATATTACATTATATTAGTTTTTTTGTAGTCTTGTCTTTTCTCATTAATTTAAGGTTTCCAAATAAGTGAAGGCTGCAATAACACTAAGTTATTGATCAATAAAAAGTTAAAAAAATACTATTTTTGTTTTAAATTTTTTTTTTTTTTTAATTGTTATGTTGAACATTTAAATTGATATAAAATTTTCAAATCAACACAAAACTAATATGAAAGTCAATGCTAACTCATTGCTATATACTACCTTCGTGCATTATAGTACAATAAAAATGACATATTTACTTTAAAGAAAAACTAATAATGTACAGATTCAAAAAGTCCATCTATGTACATTATAACGCTTTTATCTGACGGGTTCTACATATCTCATTTCGAATCATCAGGGAGTACTTAGGTACACCTTACAGAATTTATGTTGCTTTAAACTCGTTTGTTTTACACTGCAATGGGTTTAAGAGCTGAAATATTTCTACACAAATTCTTATTAGAGGAGCCTTCGTCCAACAATGTCTATTCCACCTGTGTTTAGAACACCATCGATGTAGCAGACCAAATTACAGTCGCATCGTATTTCTCTATGCACGTCTACCTGCAAATTTACATTTTATTCTCCTTGGCCCTCAAACATTTGGTAGAGAATCCCAATCTCTGGAACATGCAAACTTTCACGGGTAGAGAATCGTGAAAACTATAACGTTGGGGTAGCAATCCCTCTGATTTCATGGCAGCACGAAACCATTGTGGTAAGGCACTCTCATAAGCAACAGCTACGATGCTTACCAACAAAGTTTCCCCGGTTCTTATTTCTTGGGTAGCCTCACCTGTCCTACCAATACCACTGTTAACGTCAGTTGGATGTCCTCACAGAAGAAATTTGTAACAATTGCTGGGTTAAAGGTCGAATCCACTTTCTCCTTGGCCAGTGTGAAGGTTATTGAGTACGATACTGATCGAGATTGATTTAGGAGTGGAACTAACTCATTAACAGACTGAATACAATAAACACAGACATATGAAGAACAACACAGATATTTACTGAACAATTTCTTCTATTGAATAAATGAACTATGCTGAATGATTACAATGAGGCTCAAGAGGCCTTTTTGATATTATTCATGAATGTCAAAACCCTAGACATTAAAAAACCTAACTCTAGGAGATGAAATGTCAAAAGTCATGTGGGCCCCTATGGGTAAGTTGGTACCTCAACTTCACGGGGCATAAGACCTCTGTTTTAGGAAGGTCTTTCAGAAAACTACACATTAGGTCGTCAAACTCTGATTCTATCTACATTTTACTATGGCTAGCCAAAAAAATAGTGTTTAGGGCTCCAAAAAGGCCCTTGAAGTACAACAAGATGTGCTGACATGAAACATACGAAATAAGCCACTTGGATTAGATGAGAGGCCACCATATCCATCTCGAAGATGATGTGTAGAGCTTTAAAACGTGTTGAACTAAAAAAAGACAAAAAAAGCTAGTTGAAATAAGTGGGTGGCCACAAATATCCACCTAGATAAAAAAAAACAGATAAATAGGTGGGTGAGTGCCCCCTTGAATCTCCTTTCCCCTTCTTTCAACCCAAATCCAATTTTCCCTCTCAAACTCCCTTTGAACGTTGCAAACACCTACCTCATTCAATGTTGGTACCTGGGTCTAGATATATCCCAGTTTACCAATTTTCATACCAAATACAAATTGCCTCAGTGTTTTCCGTCACAGGGGAGATTGCAATCTATGGTAGCCACAAAACCTGCAAAAGGTGTCGTTGGAAAAGAGCCCACATTCACGTCAAGTCTGTCCTTCCTGGCATCCTTGCTGTTATCAATCGGGAACAATATTTATCCTCGGTTGTATTTCGGTGTCTCCCATCTTTTAATATCGTTTTCTAGGTACACACAACATTCATTTCTGAAACGATGTTGTTTCTGTTTCTTGTGATAATATTAATACTTCTTATTCCCATTTGAGGGAGAAGCAGACTTGGATGTCCCCTTTGTTAGGGCCATTGCTATTATGTCCAGTTTTGAGAATCAAAGGAGGAAGAGGACCAAGGTTGGTGAATGCCGAAATAACGGAGTCCTGGGCATTAAATAATCGCAGAACCCAGTGTATTAACCAACGAGCTCCAGGGAGAAAAATCCAGCCAACTAAATAATAGTTGGATTAAAAATCGTGGCTGGTAAATTTGGGCTCTTTAGAAAATGAAACGTTAATCACTGGCAATCAACTAGCCATCATAGTAAATTTTAAATATGATTAAGTAAAAGTTAAAAAATAAACATGTGAACGGATGTTTTTATAATAGTGAGGAAGTTAGTGGTTGAAATCACAACCATTGATTTATTGGGATGACTAAGAATATTCCAACAATATTTAATCTTGTCCATACAAAACTGATTAAGTACTAAAAACATATTAAATATACCAATTGTCAATAGATAGATATATGTCTTTCAACCTAATTAAATACTCATTCTTATACCACTAATTTGATGGGTCGGTATATTGTTCAGTGAATCTGGAACTGTAACCAACGCACTAATAGGTTCTCCTTGCGTCCCAGGGGTAGAATTGCTTCTAGATTGTTGCTTTGAATGAATGAGTCATCCTGGGACTCGCTGGAATTGTAACCAACGCATCAATCGGCCCTCCTTGGATTCTCAAGGGGTAGAATTTTGCTTCTAGATTGTTGCCATTCTACGCACTGACTGGGTAGAATGTTGTCCGGTAGAATTGTTTCTAGATGGTTGATTTTAACTTGGTCCTCTGTTGAATAGGATATTGATCTTGAATTAGATTCACTGTTTAAATAGGTTATTCATTTGTGGTATGCCACTGCTACCACGTGTGTATGGTCTGTGCAAATGGCCGTTCACAATCGCCATCTTCTCGAGATTGGTCAGGTTTTGAATACTGCGTCACGGCCTCTTTATTCGTGCGGCAAAATTGTGGATAAGCATTAAGACTATAATTTTCGAACAGTGACTTTTTCATTAAAATATTGTCATATATATCCGTGCTGGTGAGATCTGCCACAGCAAAGAGTCCACAACTAAAATGCTGGAAATATCCGTGCTGGTGAGATCTGCCGCAGCAAATAAATAGTGTAAATCTATTTTTTGTTTTTTTGTTATTTTTTTTTGTTTAATTTTGCTTAAAATCTGGTGATGAATGGTTGGATCTGCAGATTTGAGTGGCTAAGTTTGTATAATCAGAGTGTGACAGGGTTTTTCAGCATGCTGAATCCATTTATACATTCAGAAAGACAATTTAAACAACAGAAAATAAAGATTTTATCCAAATTTACATCTCCCTATTCTGGCCAATTCCTGTGGGAAAACCCAAAAAGTAGAACATTTAACCAACCCCAACAAAAATGGTGGAAAAAAACCATAATAATAGCATAATAGTAGGTTAAACTTTTTGAGTTTTTTCTTTCAAAAAACTGATCAATTTTTTTTGAAATTTGGTTAAAAATTGTGGAAACTTGATATTTGAGTAATTGAGTCAGTATAATTTGAGTGTTGAGTCCTAATCTATTTATACATTCAAAATACAATTTAAATAATGATTTCACCAAAATCTGATTCCCAAAATTCCAATAAAAAAATTCAAAACCTCAAATATTTAAACAACTCTTTACATAATCAAATGTTATCTATTAATCACAATAATAACAGATAACCTTAACCATTATAACCAATAATAAGATTTGACCATCCATCACCATAACTACTGATAACCCCATAATTTAAAACTGCAAAATAAAAAAGTTAATCACAATAACAGATAACCTTAACCATAGTAACCAATCATAAGATTGACCATCCATCACAATAACCACTGATAACCCCATAATTTAAAACTGCAAAAAAAAAATGATGTTGTTCCAACAATGTTGCATGTCACTGACATTTTATTCAACACACATTATTAGATTTCAGGCAGTGACGTTCTTCAACGTTTTGTACAGCTTTTTCTACACCTGAATTGAAGATCCACCTTCTTGTTCTGATTTGTATTGATTTCTCTCATACTTCCTCAACACTGGGAGAGATACCACCATACAGATGTGAAGAAGATTGCACATAGACAGCCAGAGAAAACCAAACAGAAAAGAGTGATTATAAGAACAGTCGAACCTAGGCTGGTATCTTAAGCCATGGCCGTCCTTGTTCTCCTATATGATCCCTGCACTGCTAACACAGGTCTGGTGGGCCGATTATCCACGGCCACAACCCTTCTATTTTTTTTTAGCTTGAGGGTTAATCAAAATAGTAGCTGGTAATCTTAACCATAATAAACATTGATAAGATTTGACCATCCATCACAATACTGATTATCCACGGCCACAACCCTTCTATTTTTTTTTAGCTTTAGGGTTAATCAAAATAGTAGCTGGTAATCTTAACCATAATAAACATTGATAAGATTTGACCATCCATCACAATAACCACTGATAACCCCAAAATTTGACAAAATTTAAATCTGCAAAATAAAAAAGTGATGTTTACTTGCATCCTTCCAACAATGTTGCTGCATGCCACTGACATTTTATTCAACACATTATTAGATTGATGTTGCTGCATGCCACTGACATTTTATTCAACACATTATTAGATTGAAGGCAGTGACGTTTTTCAACGTTCTGGACAGCCTTTTCTATCCCTGAATTGAAGATCCACCTTCTTGTTCTGATTCCTAGTGATTTCTCTCATACTTTCTCAACACTGGGAGTAGATACCACCATGCAGATGTGAAGAAGATTGCACATAGACGGCCAGAGAAAACCAAACAGAATAGAGTGATTATAAATACAGTCGAACTCATGCTGGTGTCGTAAGCCATGGCCTGCCTCGTTCTCCTATATGATCCCTGCACTTCTAATGCAGGTCTGGTGGGCCGATTATCCACTGCCACAACCCTTCTGACTTTTTTAGCTTTAGAATGACGATGATGATGATTGTGCTCAGAATCGATGGTTTTGGGCTTCAGAGCCCTCGGAGAGGGCGTAATAGCCGAAAACTCAACATGACCTCTCACAGGGCGGCTGGGCAGACTTATAGTAAGACCCGGGCTTGAGGTTCTTCCGGTGATCTTACTTACATCTTTCTGCTCTGCAATCTCTTCATCGTCTCCTCCAATCTGAATAGTCTTAGGGTTTCTAGAATACCCTGTCAAGTATGAAACGCCTTTCAGAAAAAATTTCTTCATGCAGATCCCACCGCCCACCGCCATGACCGCGGCCGCAGGAACGGCCGACTTTCTCACCCACATCGCGCTCAAAGCCAATCCCCCGAAGGCCGTGTTCTTGAGAAACTGAGACCATGGCATAACAGGGCTATGGCTCCTCTCGTCGAACACAGAAATCGAAATACTCTGAGACTCCCCATTGACATCATCCTGTTCATCTTTTCTCCCCAATTCTCTGTCCTTCTCGCCATTATTATTCTCTGCAGGTTCCAGGAATGAAACCCCGGCAGTATCCCCGCCATCATTTTTCTTCCAGATTCCCTCTCTGGCCCTTACCACAACTGGAACCCATCCGTCTTTCCAATACGAGAACTTCACTAGGGCCTCCGGCGCACCAGTCTTGTTAACAATATATTCTCTTCTGGCAGAGAGCTCGGCATAGACATTCTCGAACTGATCAAGCCCTCTGGTGGAATAAAGAGTCGACCCCTTCGCATGTCTCTGTCGGGATCTGGGCCTGGGCGAGACAGCGATTTCTTCTGCTTCGCCTTCCACTGATATCCTTCCACAACGCATGGATCTCTTTCCTGTGCTATACAGGACCCCACAACCAGAAACACAAAAAACCCAACCCAAAAAACACCTGCTCCCAGCCTTAAGCCGGTCTCTGAAAGCTTTCGTCGGAATGATGGCTTGGCTTTGAATCCGAATATAAGAAATCGTGAAACAAATGGATCGAGAATGGTGAGTGACTTGTGGATGAGAATTATGCGTTCTATATGTAGGGATTTCGAAGACATAGTCTAAATGCATACGTACTATCGACGAAGGCATTGAAGGATGGATCGGGAAATAAAGTGCAAAAGAAGTTTCGATTGACTTGACCGTTGGAGGGCGACGACTATTTCAATGGAAGTTTCCAGGACTCCACGATGGGAGGGCGACCACGAGTATAATAACAAGTGGGCTCCCTAGTTAGCTTACTCCGTATCTTGACTTGACTTGGTTATTGCTTCTAGATCCATGCATTATTTGGTTGACTAGATATCACATATCAGTGGTTTCCATTTCATCGAATAGCTAGACAACACCACATCCCTGGTTTGAGAATAGTGTTAGGGTTTTGGCTTGTGGGCTTTGCGGTTAGGTTATGTTAGTCGTATTCCTAGTGTTTTGGAGAAGGACGTGTGTGGGCTTAAGATTCTTTTAGGGTGGGTGGAAATGGACATTTCTAGGGACTCGGACGACAGTGGTGGAGGATTCGGTTGGCGGCGGTGCCGGCTTATGGGTGGAGCGTCAATGTATGGGTGCAAGGACCTTCCTGCGGATGGTGGCATTTTCTTTGCGGCTGCTGTTAGAGGTCGAGGAGACTCGGAGCCACGTTTCTGAAACGATTCCCTGTCCTTGAGGCTGCCTGAATGGGTGAGGCTCCTTTTTTTCTCTCCGGGCACCCTTCATGGGTTCGAGGGCTCGATTCCGGGTGGATGATAGCGTTAGAGTTTTGCAGTGGTGGTGGTTTCGGGGATTTTGTGGAGGACGGTTCCTTGTTTACTCTTCGGTTTTTTAACCCTCTTGTCCTGTCCCTCCTTGGCTTGAAGAGGTTTTGGACCAAAGCTTTGTGGTCCAATCTGGGGACGTGCGGTGTTTTTCACACTTTGAGGTCCTTTAGGGGCATGCAGTGTTGGGTAAACACTTCAAGGTCCTTTGAGGGCATGCGGCTAATGATTTAGCGTATATTCTGGTTTTTGTTGGAGTTTTTTGCACTGTTTTTGTATCTCTTTTTACAACCTACCTGTTGGGATGTGTGTGTAGTAGTTTTTTTAGCATGGTTTATGAACTAGTAATGCTATGGACTCTTGTGGAGTTTTGAAAATGTAAAAAATTATATTTTCATTAATATAATGAGTTAATTTTCTATTGGAAAAAAGCTAGACAACATCTTTTTATTTTATTTTGGAGTGATGTGAATATAGAGTTATGTAATTCTATCCTAAATTTAAAAAAATAGAATTAGATAAAAACTTTGAAATATTGTTGCATTCCATCCCTATGATAAAACTTTTGTATATTTAAAAATTTTGTCAATTTTTTTCCAATATTTATCAAATTTATGTTTAAAAGATCCCTTTACTAAAATCGACTTTTATTACTTTAAATAATCACATTATTGTGCAGAATTTCATACCATACCACGTACACTTAAACTTTCACGATCACGATGTGGACTTATTTTTCCATTTTATTGAAATCACATATTTACAATCTAATAACCTTGCAGGTTTAAAAAGCATCAAATTTAGACTCCTTCAACATAAGCTTTTCCTTATAGGATGTGACGAAGCATTTTCTTTCTTTGTTAAATTATTATGAAATATTTTCCTGGACAATACGCAATCAGTTTGACAATAACATTGGAAAATATCACCTTCAATTCTCATCAATTGGAATAATAACAATGAAGTAGGTTAGACAGAACGTTTTTTTAAATACTATTACAAGACAATTTATATTGACCTTTTGAGATCCAAATTGGGCATCACCATCAAATCCCATATTTTTCAAGGACATCTAGAACTTACACTGCATCCGCTCAATGAAATGAATTTTAGTGGCGGTTGTTGTTTTTTTTAATTGATGAATGACTAAATTTATATTGGTATTTAGGTTAACATTAATAATTATGTAATAAGTTAATTATTGGCTCATTGTCTTGTTTTTTTTTTCATTTACTTTATTCACCTTCTAACTAATAAAATGCATTTTAGGTAATGAGCCAATCATTGGTTTATTGATCAATGTTTAATGTTAGCACTAGGAACTATAGGATCATCATAACTTTTCTATTTGGATACTTATTTCTGGGATGTACAGAAAAAGTTATGATTGTTCAAAAGGTTATGAACTTTTTATTGATAAGAATGAAATGAAATGTGTCATGACTAAAATAAATGGTATATATTGTGGATTGGGACTTATGTGCATTAATGCAACTATTCCAAAGAAGTTTGTAGGTTATCAATACTCCATTTCTTAGAAAAATGGTGGTGGCTTTGAAAGTGATGTTAGACAAAGTCACATAGGCTTAGATCCTAAAGTTGCAATTCAAGAATGCACTTAGAGGATGAGAGAGATGTGAACAAGATTAACCATGGTGCAAGAATGCCAAATATGTAAGGCTTTGTAATCTTTTGTTACTCATTAAAATATTAATTTCAATGAAACCAATCCCACATACACCATGAAAATGATGTTTGGAAGTTGTTATTATTGGAAAGTTGCATACATTATAAGCAACTAGGAAGCTTGAACTTGACTTGTCCAAGTTGCTCAATGCACTTAGAGGATGAGAGAGATATGAACAAGATTAACCATGGTGCAAGAATGCCAAATATGTAAGGCTTTGTAATCCTTTGTTACTCATTAAAATATTAATTTCAATGAAACCAATCCCACATACACCATGAAAATGATGTTTGGAAGTTGTTATTATTGGAAAGTTGCATACATTATAAGCAACTAGGAAGCTTGAACTTGACTTTTCCAAGTTGCTCAAGTTTGAGTGATTTAGGTTGAATTTTAACTTGTAATTTAAATTAATATTTTAGTGTGTGGTTTTATTAATGTGTTCGGATCAACAAAGTATAGGCTTTTGATCACGTAAAATTAATCCACCTAAAATTTCCAAAGATATCCAAAGTTTCCATAAACTCAATATTAAATCGATTTATTATTTAAAACAAAATAATTTTTTTGTTTATCAAATATAAAAAAAGAAATGTTTGATTGGTTAAATGCTAGGGGTTGTGACTTAAATCCCCTGGTGTATGCTCTTTTTTTCCCAAATTGTCAGACTTAAAAAATGATTTAAAAAAAATAATTTTCTAAGTGGTTAATTTTGTAGGCTCTGACATTGTATTCATTTCTCACATTAATTGCAAATCACCAAATTGATGATGGCCTAACAATGTTGTAGTAGAGGCTGCAGTCTAATAAAAATGTTGCATTCGAGGCCCCCTACGTGCTCGATGCCACTCTGCTTCCCACCGCCTTGCATAGAGCTAAATAATCATCCAAAAATTTATTCTGACTATGGTCACTAATAGCTATGTATAGAGTGCCTATGTCAAAGATTACACATATAGGGGGGATATCACGAACTAAAGGAAAATGAGACTGTGTGGATAACCCAAGACATTTTTAGAGAAACATCAAGATAGAGATGTTGGATTTGAAGGGATCACGAGAGACATTGAATTGATATAGGCTTATTGGAGTTGGACAAGCTAGGTTGATGTAGGAAGCAAAGGTTTGGAGAGAAGAGGTGAGATATCGACATATAGAAGCTAGATTTGAAGGGATAAGKAGAGGCGTTGGATCGATATAGGTTTACTAGAGAAGGAGRAGGTTGGTTGAAGTAGGAAGGAGTAGATTGGAGCAATGCTTCATTCTTACTCTTCAGAAGATGCAATGATGTCAAAGCCATACYGTATATGTAGGTTGAAGTGGGATCTKCACCACAAAATACAAAATTCTTTTCTCACATGTACTGAATTTATCAAATTTGTCAAGCAAAAGCATACTAATKTTGTGAATTTAGGTTATTATCTGTTCATTGATGAAATTTCTWTAGTAAAACATTCTATCTTTCTCATGAATTAAGAATTTTTAAAGATTAGAATTTAATTAAACTAATATGAAGGTTTGGAATATCGAAATACTTACAGGTCATGGTTGCTGCAACATATCACCAATAATGTTGGTTGTCGAATGCAAAAAATAGAGGACCATGGATATTTCCTTTACATTTTTTCTTYYCAAATATTTTTGTGATTGTGCATATTTATTTTATGTTCACTATCTAGATATATTGAAGCAAGGTGGTGCTTCAGTTGTGGAAAAGGACCGATGGGCTTTCTCCTTAGCAGGATTAGATATCAAGAGCCACATATCACATGGGAACTGAAGGAGGCCATGGAAATGATGCCCTGAAGAATTATAGGTTCTCAGAAGTAGGGGAGATGAGGTCGATAGACTAGGACATATGGTAAGTGGAAGCATGCAGGCCACCCTACCACCTAGATCAACACCTTCCCATTAAACAACAATTAGTCACCTTGTAACTTGGCCAGTTAATGTACTTTTTTCTATGAAAATCATGTTTTAGGTTTTCTATTTGTATTGAAGTTTGTCATTATAGCCGATAAAAAATGGGCATTAGCCAATCTATTGTGTGAAAAAATTTATTTAAAAAGAAATCCAAACTTTAGGTACGTAGGCTTGCAGTTTTTTGTAAGGCAAGAGACAAATGTAAAAAATGAATGTCATAGATGCTAAAAAAATATAGCTAAAAGATCATCTGATCACACAAATTCCTCACTTTCTTATCTTATCCAATGGGACTAACTATTTGATTGAAATCTATATTAAGTTCCATTGTGTTGAGCGACCAAAAATTTATTATAGGCATGAAATTCAACGAAATGCTTCAATGATCTCCCATGAAAACATGGGGTGTGTACCTTACCAAGTCCATAGAGTGTTTCGAGGGTTGATTTAGTCCAATTTCTCACATTAGTTAAGGTCGACTTGGGATTAACCTCAAGCTCGACTACTTTGAGGCAATTATTCTTCCACTAATACATATGGGGTGAAAATTCGACAAAATATTACAACGATACGAGTTAACTTAATAGTACTGTTACAAATTACTAAACTTTCAATCAATTTTTTTTTGCGCTCCTCGATGTTCATCGTACTTCCGACGCCCCTATTCACTACGTCACTATCAAGACGTCAGTGAGCTATATTTTGACAAAATTTGCACTTCTTGTCACCATGGTATGGTCATCGCTATAATGACACACATTTGATCTTTCATTGATATATAGACGAGAGTTCAAACATGTGTCTGTCTAGTGACTACAATGCAAAATTTTGTCCATATATCGATTGAAATACACACATTCATCGATATACATAAGCAATAGCATTTTGACAAGTCAAATTTGACGTTCTCAAAGATCGTCAGAAGTTTGAACATCCGTCGATATCCGTAAATAATGCTTCTAGATCCATACATGATTTGGTTGACTAGATATCACTTATTTTTATTTTATTTTGGGATGATGTGAATAGAGGGAATTGTCTAATTCTGTCCTAAATTTTTAAAATTGAAATTAAGTAAAACGTTTAAAATATTGTTGCACTCAACCCTATGATAGAACTTTATTTATTGTTAAAAAATTTGTCAAAATTTTCCAATATTTATCAAACTTATGATTAAAAAATCCATTTACCAAAATGGACTTATATATCACTTTAAATAATCACATTATTCTACAAAATTTCATACCTAAACTTTCACGATAACGATGTTGACTTATCACGATAACGATGTCGACTTATTTTTTCATTTTAATGAAGTCACATATTTACAATCTAATAATCTTGCAGGTTTAAAAAGCATCAACTTTAGGCTCCTTCAACAGAAGCTTTTCATTATTGGATGTGACGAAGCATTTTCTTTCTTTGTTAAATTATTATGAAATATTTTCGTGAACAATACGCAATCAGTTTGACAATAACACTCGCAAATATCACCTTCAATTCTCATCAATCGCAATAATAACAATAAAATAAAGTATGTTAGAGGGATTTTTTTTTAAAAACCATTGAAATAAAATTTATATTGACTTTTTAGCTCTAAATTATGTTGTTTATTAATGGTTGATTACATCCATACTACGATCTAGCTTATGATTAAGCACCATGCACAAAATTAATCACTATCTTATTATTTGGTACATCCCTATCTTATTATTTGGTACATCCTATCTATTTATTGGATACAATTATTCACCATCAAATTGACATTATGAACGAGGTACTGAGTCAATCATTGATTTATTACATGGTGCTTAATGTTAATCCTACAATATATCCAATCATCATAACTTTTAGATCTTGTTGTCCATCTATAAAATGTGAAAAACTTGTGACACGTCACACTATAGACTGTTCAAAAGGTTATGGACTTTTTGTTGATGAGAATGAAAGGAAATGTGTCATGACTAAAATAAATGAATGGTGTGTATTGTGCAATGAGACCTATGTGCATTAATGCAACTACTCTAAAGAAGTTTGTGGGTCATCAACAACAATCCATTTCTTAGGAAAATAGGGGTGGCTCTGAAAGTGATGTTCGACAAATTTAAAGAGGTCTAGATGCTAGAGTTTTGGAAAGTTGCAAATCGATAATGCACTTAGAGAGATAAGAGAGATATGAACAAGATTAACCATGGTGGAAGAATGCCAAATATGTAAGGCTTTACAATCCTTTGTTACTCATTAAAATATTAATTTCAATGAAAACAATTCCACATGCATCACGAAAATGATGTATGGAAGTTTTTATTACTGGGAAGTTGCATTTTGCTCAAGTTTGAGTGATTTAGGTTGAATTTTAACTTGCAATTTAGATGAACAATTTAGTGCTTGGTTTTATTACTGTGTTCGATTTGACAGTTTCGGTTTCTAGCCAACAAAGTATACTTTTTTTGCAATTTGATATCAAATAGATTACCATCACCTTAATCATCTACACTAATACTTTAGTTTTGTTAATGTCAAACAATTTGACATCGAATAGATAAGCATCACCTTAATCATTAGATTATTTTGAAAATGATATGAAGGAAGAAATATAGTAGAGATATAGCAAGGAAATACATAGAGATATGGCAAGGAACACAATAATCTAGTAAAACTCAGATTCTATTAATGACTGTCTGAAAATACAAAGACTATAAAATGCAAAAACACACAAGTTAGAATGGTGATAGCTTATCTCTTAGAAGAGATGTGTCGGCTACGCTCATTCATAAGAAGTTGATTACAATGAGGCTCCAAATGCCTTTTTAACATAAAACATAAATGAGAAAAACCTAAACTTTCAAAACCCTAACCCCGGGAAATGAAACACCAAAAGGTTTATGGGCCCTGATGGGGGTAGTTGATACGTCAACTTCTCGAGGGTGTAAATTTTGAATACGAACTCTGTTTTGGGCTCTCGATACCTCATCAGAAAGGTCTAGCCGAGGATAACACATTATGTTTAGCCTAAAACGTTCCTTTGGATACCTACTAGGCATTGTCAAGCCAAAAAAACATTGTTTAGGGCCTCAAAACAACCCCAGAATTTTGGGACTCGAAAACCTGTAGAAAAATTGTCAAGATGGAAGACTATAATTTGAGCCGGTGGAATAGGTGGGTGGCCACCAATGTCCACCTGGATAATTCTGATCCATATTTATTAGCAGAACGAAATGAAAACACAAATCTATAATGTTAACACAGAGATACAATGAATAATAAAAGAGATACAGTAAAACTTGACTTCTATTAAATAACAAATATGTTAAAACTGTAAAAATTCATACTGAAACAAGCTTGCTAGAATGGTGGCATCTTATCTCTTAGAAGAGATGTGATGGCTATGCTCATTCGCAAGAAGATGACTACAATGAGACTCCAAATGAATTTTTATATCAAACACGAATGTCAAAACCCTAGACATCCAAAAACCTAACCCTAGGAGATGAAGCGCCAAAAGTCATGTGGGCCCTGTTGTGGTAAATTGTTACATCAACTTCCCGGGGTTGTAACTTTTGCATACAATCTCCATTTTAGGTGCATAATATCCTGTTGGAAAGGTTTATTTGAGGAACACAAATTATGTTGTTACACTCTAAATCTATCTACAATGTGACTATGGTAGGCCCATAAAACATTGTTTAGGGCCTCAAAACGACCCCAGAAGTTTAGGACTCGAAAATCTAGAAAACTACTACCGGGATTAAAAAAAAAACGTAACTATCAAAATGAAAGTTGTATTTGATCCAACTAGAAGAGGTGGGTGGCCACCGATATCCACTTGGATCAAATTCCTCTCCCCTCACGAAGCAATGGTCTATGTTGCATCAAGTTCCTCCATCAGATGGGGAAAATTCTATTGAATCTGACTCCTGGTGAGCCACTTTCCCTGATGAAGAAACTGCCCTGCATTGACGATCCAATAGAGTTGTATGGTTTGTTGGCGGTGTCCTTTGTCTTAGTGTCCATGATTCGATCAATCGTGGCATATTCGATGTAGTCAGGATTGAGTTTTGTAGGGGCCAATTGCTCAGCTGTGTCCGAAGTGTCTAGGAGAGGTGGAAGATATGGTCGGAGATGTTCCAAATTAAATACCAGGTGCAAGCCAAGGAAAGGAGGAATAATTAATTCAAAATAATTCTCACCCACAAACTTGGTGATGGTGTAAGGCCCGTATCAGAGTGGGCACAACTTTCGATGGGGTCTTGTGAGGTGCTCTTTCTACAAATGCAACCACACCTTATCCCCCACCTAAAATTTTTGTGGTACTCGATGTTGATCGTGGCGCTACTTGTACTTGACATGGCTTTCTGCACAATATCATGAACTTTTTGTTGGATGTACTGGATTCACTCAACAAATTTGACTACCCGATCAACCTTAGTCTGAGCATGTGAGGACTGTTCCTGTGCAATAACAATGGGATGAGCTACATCAATGGGGGCCAATGGTTGGAACCCCAAGCACATATGAAAATGGTTGTGGCCAATAGAGTTGTGTAGGGATCTATTGTATCTATGTCGAACATAAGGAAGGATTTCATCCCATGTGCATGGATGTTTGGAATTGTACATCCTTAAGATATTAACAATCATCCTGTTTACTACCTCTATTTTTCCATTAGTCTGTGGTTAGATGGCAACCGATTTGGTCAACTCGATGTCCATCATCGACCATAGGTTGGACCAAAACGTTATCAGGAACCTACTGTATCGATCAGAGATAATAGTTCATGGGGGCCCAAAGTGAACCTAAACATGTGTAAAGCAGAGCTTCACGATGTCCTTTACTGTGATGCTCTTCTTGCATGGTGCCAAAACTGCCATCTTGGAGAATCGATCAACGACCACGAAGACATAATCATTCCCATGCATGGTTAAAGGAAAACCAGACATGTAGTCCATGGAGATGGACTCCCAAGGCCTATCTAGAGTAGGAAGAGGGGTGTGTATCCCCTGTTTCTTGATGGTGGGCTTGGCAATGGCATAGGTAGTGTCAGATCTGATGTACTTGCAAACATCGTGTCGAAGCTTCATCCAATAAAAATTCTTTTGAATTACTTCCACTATCTTTTCTACACCAAAATGTCTCTCTTCCAAACTGTAATGAGCTTCCTATACTAGCTTTGCATGCCCACTTGAAGGAACATAGAGATGGATCAGATGGAATAACAATCCATCCTGGAGATGAAAGTCTAGAACTATTTTTCCTCCGCTTAATTTCTAATAGGAAGTAGAAAATTCAGAGTCATTATTGTATAATTGTGTCCATCTAGATGTTTCATGTCCATAGGAATTAAGAATTGTGGTTAGCGCTGCCAATGGGGATTGATTGAGGAAATCTATGACATGGTTAGTGCCACCCTTATTGTACTTGATATTCAAGTGAAATTGATGCAAGTACGTGGACCACTTCTAATGGTGGTCATTCAATAACTTTCGTTGTGTCTGTATGAATTGCAGAGGCCTATGATTAGCGTGGATGATCATTTCCTTCCCCATAATGTAATGACTCCACTGTCGACATGCCTGCAAAATGGAGTACATATATTTATCATAGGTGGGGTATTTGTGAACAACATCTGATAGAGTTTCACTGTGATAGGATAATGGATTCCCATGCTGAGTGAGGACTACACTGATAACATAATCTAAAGCCTTTGTGTCAATCTCAAATGGTTGTTGCAGGAAGGTCTGGAAAAATAAGGACTGGTGTTGAGCAGAGGTAGAATTTCAAATCCTTGAATGCTTTGTGTTGGGGCATAGACCACACAAAATTGGCCTTCTCTCCACCCTTGGTCACCTAGCTTAGGGCCCAAGCAATATGAGAGAACCCCCCAAAAAACCGGTGATATAATTTGGCGAGGCCCAAGTTGCGGAGCTCGATCATTGTCTTCGGGTCCAACCAATCACGGATGACTTGGATCTTGGATGGATTGACATGTACACCCTGCTCATCCATGATGTATCCCAAATATTGGATTCTCTGCATGCCGAAGGAACACTTCTCCAAATTGGCTTTTAACTTGTGTTGTCGCAGGGTACCTAAGACCTGTTGAATATGCTGCAAATGTTCCTCCCAAGTTTTGTTGAAGATGAGAATGTCATCCAAATGTACAACCACAAAGGCGTTTGTGAATGGTCATAATATAGCATCCATCATCCTCATGAGTGTGGTTGGGTCATTAATGAAGCTAAAAGGCATGACCAACCACTAAAAGAGACCTTCTTTAGACTTGAAGGTTGTCTTCCACGATTCAGTTTTCTCAATCGACACCTAGTGGTAGCCTGACTTCATATCAATCTTATTGAAAAAATTGGCTCCCTTGAGTTGATCAAGAAGATCATCAATACATGGAATTAGGAATAGAATCTTGACATTGATCTTGTTTAGGGATCTGTAATCAATACAAAGTTGCCATGTCTCGTTCTTCTTTTGTACTAGAAAAAATGGTATCCTGTAAGGTGAGGAGATGGGTTGGATGCGGCCCTTCAGAATTAGCTCTTAGATATGACATTTGATTTCTTCATTCTCCATAATGGAATGCCTATATATAGGGTCACTAGGAAGAGGAGCATTGGGTGTCATATCAATTTAGTTCTTTACCTGACAGTGCACAGGAACCCCAGTAAGCGAGGTGAATATGTCTTTGAACTCCTCTACTATTATGTCCACCTGTTGTTGTTGTGAAGAGAGACCTCGTGTAGAGGTTTTGGCGGTTGTAGTGACCTTCCGATTGAACCATACAGAGAAAAAATCTCTTGGTCTAAGAGACTACCTTTATGTCACTGTTTCATGGAAACGTGCACAAGAGACCTAGCTAAAGCATACACAAACAAAGATTATCAAGAAAAGGAAGAAAGATACAACATGAAGAATGAGAATCAATGTATATTATGATCTAATCAATGAGTGAGTAATCTTCACTCATATAGGAAATGACATCCTATAATTAGGAATGCATGCATAATAGTGATGGTATAAAATTAGAAAGTCTAAAATAGAACTAGTTAGTTAACTCCCACTGAACTAGTGTGTCGAAAATAGAAATTTCTCCAACAACCCCCATGAACATCACTATGGATTAAAAAATGAGTCCCGTCTACTAGGCCATATTAGGTACTCGTGTACAATGCAACTAATGAACACCGAATAAAAGTGAGGAAAGAGGGAAAACCACGTGGGAACAAACCCCCCCCTCAAAAGATAATGTATCAAAAGAATAAAATGGTAGTTGATAGGAAACTGTGTTCTTCACAGGAAGATGATCCCACAAAGTCTGAAACTTCTTCTCACTAAAATTCTTCGTGAAGATGTAGAAATATTTATGGATCTAAATAAGTCCTTTGGAAACCTATCGGGTCTTGTACATCTTGATACTATGGACCCATCCGCACCTGAAAATATTCCTTTATGGTGGAAGTGGAAGCATATGCCAAGTCTGATTCTGTAGGAGTGGGTCATACTCCTTCTGCATGGCTTCTTGCCATAATGGATCTCCCACAACCCTATTGTATGCTTGTGGATCAGTAGATTGAACCATATAGCAATGCATGGGAATCATAGGTTTTGAAGATGAAAATACATGAGAAAGCTCCTCATGCTGAGATCGAGTTCTCCTCGAATCCAATGGATTCCCTACAAGGTTTCCTGCTTCCTGAAGTGTGGTCTGTGCCTTCTTGGGCATCTGTTGAAGCTTCGGCATTGGCTTCTTATCTAGCTGTACTACCTTCTTATTTCCATGTACAAAATTTGAGTTTATGGAATCATCTCTAATGTATAAAATTGATGGAAGCACAAGAGTATATTCATATTGCACTAGAGTGATGAAATTACTAAGACAACTAAGAGGGGGGGGTGAATCATTTGTTACTGTGCTTAAACAATTTTATGTCTGTAAAAATATTGTTACTCTTCTCCAACTGATAATCAAGATTATGAAAGACATAAACAACATAAATAGTAAACATCAATCACACACATGATAAACACAGAGACATATATTCATGAGGAAACCCATAAAGGGAGAAAACCTCTTCCTCTTAGAATGATAGGAAATCTTTTATGTTTTTGTACATCATTTATCTTTGAGCACCAACTTAAAATGAGACTAAAATCTCTTCTTTAACAAGATAGAACTTGTGGAGAGCACTAACCCTCAAGTTTCTCTAACACCCACTAGAAAGAAGCATATTTACTCCTTATGATCTCCAACACCAACTGAATGGAAGCACCTATTTCCACTTATACAAGCACCAACTTGCACACATAAAAATCTTAGTTTTCCCTAGCACCACCCTACCACCCTATTTTCTAGCCACAACTAGATGGAAGCTACAACTCCCAGTTTTCAAGAATCAACTTGAATAACAGAGGACCACAATCCTTCCTAGCATCACCCTGCCACCCTGATTATAAAAAATTTCTTGAATAATACCTTACAACAATACAGATATGTCAATGCTTACCATTTCTTCTCTTTTCTGCAATTCTTCTCTGCTTCTGTTATGCAATTCTGCTCTGCTTGTGTTCTTCAAGTTTGCTCTGCTTCTGTCTGTTCATACTCAACTCCAATTGTTGTCACTTACCATATTCTCTTTCTCTATTCTTCTCATGCTCTTAGGTTCTCGTACATTCTGATCTTTTCACCATTTCTGCTCTGTACCACTTTTGTTCTTCGTCTATGAATTTCTTCTCACTCTGTTCATACTGTAATTTTCATTTCATATAGTTCAACTCATTTTGCAGAGAAAACAACCAACACAACTCTATCACAACATTTTTCGTTTATAATTTCACTCATGATCCGTTACACTACGAATATCCAACGCCCAAGAACAATGATTGAGTTCATATAATGAAATCGTAACTGATCAAGAAATCACAAAGTGAAACATCAACCCTTCGATTAGATTGTCTATTTAATATGCATTGTTGGATTATACACGCATAGGCTTGTATCGGGCGCAAAATTCCTCTCCACATGACCACTATCTGTGACCACACACCAAAAAAAAAGGCGCTTCGCGACTTTAGCTATTCTGTTGTGAGTCACCCCGACTCTCCCAACTCTCGATATCCGAAGTAGAGCCTAGTGACGCTAGCTCCTTCCCTTAATCTCTGCTGATGTGACCTCTTGCTATGACTTGGGGCCAAGCACTTCGGGACTTCATGTTTCACGAACTCGTGAGTTAGCTCTCCTCCTTTCTCCAAAGTCAAAACTCCTGAACTCTGTGTCATATCAACGGTCCATAATATTCTGTGATTCGATGTCCCAGATCTCCTCTTCGCACTTCGAAACTTCATGTTTCACGATGTCAGAAGTTAGATCACCTCCTTTCTTTTGTTTCTTGATTTCTAAACTCCTCTCTCGTCTGATCGACGGCCCAGGACATTCCTCAGATTGACGGTTTAGATATCTTCTTCACGAATCGACGACCCACGACATTCCTCTGATCAAGGATCCAGATATCTTCTTCGCAAATGGACGGCCCAGGACATTCCTATGATTGACAGTCCAGATATCTTCTTCGCGAATTGATATCCCACAACATTCCTTCTCGCTCTCATCCCTTCGTAGTTGACATAAATGAAAACACTGAAAACACACCAAACAACTTGCCAGTGATCTCCGCCAACAATCTCCCCCTTTGACATTGATGGCAACTTTCTGCATTCTAGCAATTCTGCAATAGTATCTTACCTTATCTCCCTTTGACATCGATGACAAAGGAAACACACTCCCCCTTTCATATATGAATGGAAAAAACCATAACTATATTCACCAAAAATACAACAAATATTCAATAAGTACCCCCCCTGACAAGGTGAACAAATTAGGTGAAAGAAGACATGACCCCCAACTTCTGATGAAGATGTTCAAATGGTGTCTTTGATAATGGTTTATTAAAGATATCAACTATCTATTTTGTGGAAGAAATATAATTCAACTGAACAACTCTGTTTGTAACCTTCAAATTTGCAAGAGTTTGTATCATCCATAATATCCAAGTGCAACAAGTAGCAACAAGAATGTACTCTGCCTTTGTAGTTGAAAAAGAAATAGATCCTTGCTTCTTACTAAGTCATGCTACTAACGAATCACCTAAGAAGAATTCACCTCCATTGGTGCTCTTTCTCTCATCCAAACAATTTTCCCAATCAACATATGAATATGCAGTTAATTGAAAATTCTGATTTCGAGGATACCAAAGACCATAAGTCATTGTACCCTTCAAATATTTGAATATCCTCTTGACAGCTACTAAATGACTTTGTTTAGGAGAAGACTGATAATGACCTACCATTCCAACAACTTGCATTATATCAGGACGAAATGTTGTGATGTACAAAATATTGCCTATCATTGATCGATATCTTCTTTGATCAACATCAGGTGAAATATCATCTTTACTGAGCTTGCAACCCATTATCACCCTATAAGTTATAGGATCAACTGGTGTCTGGAATATTATCTATCTCTAGTATTTGTGTGGACAAATGATTTTTCATTCTGCAAATAATTTGAAAAAGAAAAGAAAAAAGAAAGAAAAAGAAAATAAAATAAAAAGAAAAGAAAAGGAAAAAGAAAGAAAAAGAAAAAAGAAAGAAAAAGAAAAAGAAAAGAGGGCATAAAAGAATTTCAATAAAGCCCCATGCAATAATAGTAACTTGGTCCATACCTTTCAAGCATGGCCAAGTTCTTTTTAAATTGATGTTGATAGGGTTAGTGAATGAGTTTGGCTAAACCGTTTAATCTTAGCCAAAGTATCTAGGTTAGATTAGTGAATAAATTTGGCCAGACTGTCTAATCTTGGTCAGATGGCCCCAGGGTAGAGTAAGTTCTTAGCCCAACAGTCTAATATGGGTTAATTGTCATAGGAAGATAGGTTATAATATAGGCTAGTTGCTTTATTTTAATAAAACCAGCTGGATGTAAATGTTGCACCATGTTTCAGATGCTTAAAAATGGTGTTGGTCAAGCCCCATGATGGTGTATCCATGAAAAGCCTTGGAAAAATCCGTGAAATGCACTTATCCTAAGTTTCTCGACGCATGTATTTTTCGTGCCCTCACTTATGCTCCGTTCATATATCAATGGTCTGGATGATTGCACCCATATATGCGGTGAACAGATCTTTCCGGACCCCCTCGACCGTTCTATCT
>ML788638.1:182768-197684 GCA_009831015.1 Picea engelmannii
TTAGGAATGCATGCATAATAGTGATGGTATAAAATTAGAAAGTCTAAAATATAACTAGTCAGTTAACTCCCACTGAACTAGTGTTATTCCCACTGAACTAGTGTGCCAAAAATAGAAATTTCTCCAACACTTTATGCACTGCTTCATGGAGATCAAATAGATCACATCATATGGTTCTTCCTTTGGTAACTTATAGAGTTGATATTATAAAGTAATAATGACACTACAAGGCCTATATTCATAAAAAACATGACACTTACACATATATGGTTTTCCTAAAAAAACATCACAAACTTCATGGGGGGAAACATTACATGATACCTCATCTTTTAAGGGTTTGATGTTGCATTTTAGGTGATATTGTTGGTTGATGCAGATGTCTCACCCTTGGTTGAGCCAACTGATGGTGTATGGTTGAATATGTAGCGTTATTATCAAGTTCAACCTATTAACAACCTCTCCTGAGATTGGATTATTCTGGCTACCACTGTCAATAATGAAATGGAGTGGAGTCTCATTCACCCACATCTGTGAGTGGAAGAGGTGCTCTCCTTATTTGGGCTCCTCCGGTTGCTCTAGCTAAAATCTTTGGTAGTGATGGTAACATTGGGTTTTGCATCAATGATATGTCTCCTCTTTTTCGGTTTTGTATCATAGTTTGAGTAGGCATATGACCTTTTGAATTTCATGTCAGCCAACAATGACTGTTTAGAGAAACATTCATCAGTATTGTGCCAAGGGATTTTGTGGAACTGGCACCACTTTCCAGTTTCCTTCTTCAACTTCCCATTACTCTTCTTTGCTAGTGGCTTGGGTTGGTTATCCTGGGGATAGCCATCCTTTCTTTTTCCTTTGGCCTAGGAGTTAGGGCCACCCTTACCATACTTTGGTTGTTGCAGATTTGCAAACCCAAAATCCCACTTGTTCTATTGCTTAAATTTCTTCTTGATTTTGACAACATATCGATAAGCGGCTCCCAAGTATGAGATGTCCAAAAACTCCATTTTGGTTTGGATGTACATATATAGAGCCCCACGGTATTTTAGGACCAGATGCTGCTCTAAATATTTGATACCCATATTGGTGTGCAAGGTATGGAAGGTATTTGTAAACTCCGACACTATTTGGCCCTGCTCTTGGTGCAGTGTGGTCCATCTCGTGTACTGGTCATAATAATTTCCAACTAGGTAATATTGTTCCTTGAGGGAATCAACAAAATCTTCCCAAGTGGGTCCTAGCCCAAAAATTGTAGGCTCATCCTAGGAATTTTTCTCACAATAAGTCTCCCACCAATCTCTAACATGGGGAAGGGCCTTAAGGAGTGTGAAGGTAATTTTTTCATTGTTGGAAAAATTTTGGATAGAGAAATAGCCCTCTAGCATATTTAACCATTTTTCCATAGCGTTGACATCTATCTGGCTTTCAAATAAAGGACTATCAAAGTTAAATTGCACCTTGAAGGGCACCGCACCTTCGAAGTGACTATTGGTTGAAGGTGTCTCCATTGTTGTCAGTAGTCATCGAAGGATCTAGGTGAAAGTATCCATCATCTCGTTCCTTTGTCACGCGAGGGCTTCCTCGAGCAATAGTTTGAAAGGATATCCTACCCCGTGGTCCCTCTTTTCTTCCTCCATGAGAGGTTTCTTGGGTGGGAGAGAGCAGTTGTCCTCAAGAGAAACAAGCTTGAGACCTAACTCTCTATACCCTGACCTTGTCGGGGATATGCACTAAGAACGACAAGGAGGATACTACTCTGATACCATTGATCCATATTATTTTGAGAATGATATGAAAGAAGAAATATAACAAAGATATAACAAGGAAATACACAGAGATATGGAAAGGAACACAAAAATGCAATAAAGATTAAATTATATTAATGACTGTCTGAAAATAAAAGACTGTAAAATGCAAAAACACACAAGCTAGAATGGTGGTAGCTTATCTCTGAGAAGAGATGTATTGGCTATGCTCAGTCACAAGATGTTGATTACAATGAGGCTCCAAAGGAATTTTTAACATAAAGAAGAAATGAGAAAACCCTAAACATCCAAAACAATAACCCTGGGAGATGAAACACCAAAAGGTTTGTGGGCCCTTATGGGGTATTTGATACTCAACTTATCGAGGGCGTAAATTTTGAATATGAAATCTTTTTGGGGTGCTCGATACCTCCTCTAAAAGGTCTATCTAAGGAAAACACATTTCGTTCAGCCTAGAATGTTCCCTTGGTACATGCTAGGAATTCCCGAGAAAACAAAATGTCGTTTAGGGCCTCAAAACAACCCCAGAAGTTTGGGACCCGAAAAACTGTAAAATAATTGCCAATATGGAAGACTATAATTTGAGCCAGTGGAATAGGTGGGTGGCCACCAATGTCCACCTGGATCACATTCACACTAATACTTTTAGTTTTTTTAACATCAAATCTTATCATTATTAGTCATAGCTTTCTATCACAACTTTCAGTTACATAACATTGACCACCTATTAATCCACCTAAAATTTTCAAAAGATATCCAAAATTTCCACGTCGTAGCGAATGTGACTTAAATCCCATGATGTATGATTTTTTCTTTTCCAAATTTTCAAACTTAAAAAATGATTTAAATGAAAAAATCCAAGTGGTTAATTTTGTAGGCTCTGACATTGTATTCGTTTCTCACATTAATTGCAAATCACCAAATTCATGATGGCCTAACAATGTTGTAGTAGAGGTTACAATCTGATAAAAATGTTGTAGTCGATCCCACCTATGTGCTCACTTCCTTTCACAGAGCTAAATAATCATCCTAAAAATTATTCCCATTGTGGTCACTAATAACTATGTATAGAGTGGCTATGTCAAAGATTACACATATAGAAGGGATATCAAAAATTGAAGGAAAATCAGAGTGTGTGGATAGCCCAAGACATTTTCAGATAAATATCAAGATAGAGACATTGGATTTGAAGGGATCGAGAAAGGAATTGAACCGATATAGGTTTATTGGAGTAGGACAAGGTAGGTTGAGGAAATAAGGAGTGGATTGGAGAGAAGAGGTGAGATATTGGGATAGAGAAGTTGGATTTGAAGGGATCGGGAGAGGCATTGAACTGACATAGGTTTAATGGAGTGGGAGAAGGTTGGTTGAAGTAACAAGGAGCCGATTGGATCAATGCACCCAAAAATCCATATTGTATATGTAGGTTGAAGTGGGAGCTGCACCACAAAATCCAAAATTCTCTGCTCACAAGTACTGAATTTATCGATTTTATCAAGTAAAAGCATACTAATTCTGTGAATTTAGGTTATTTTATGTTCATTGATGAAATTTCTATAGTAAATCATTCTATATTTCTCTTAAATTAAGAAATTTTAAAGATTAGAATTTAATTAAACTAAGATGAAGGTTTGTAATTTTGAAATACTTACAATTTGTGATTGTTGCAACATAAGACCAATAATATTGGTTTTCGAATGCCAAAAATGATGGGCCATGGATATTTCCTTTGCAATTTTGTTCCCATATATTTTTGTGATTGTGCATATTTATTTTATTTTCACTTCCCATAAATATTAATGCAAGGTGGTGCTCCAGTTGTGGAAAAGTACCGATGGGATTTCTACTTGGAAGAATGAGATATCAAGAGCCATAGATCACTTGGGAACTGAAGGAAGCCATGGAAATGATTCCATGAGAAATTATAGGCTCTCCGAAGTAAGGGATATCATGAGGTCGATAGACTAGGACATATGGTAAGTGGAAGCATCCAGGCCACATTTTCACCTAGACCAACACTTGGCCATTACACAACAATTAGTCACCCTATAACATGGCCTAGTTAATCTACTTTTCTTCTGTGAAAATCATGTTTTAGGTTTTCTATTTAAATTTTTTTTTTCTTTATAAATGATAAAAAATGGGCATTAGCCAATCTATTGTGCAAAAATGTTATTTAAAAAAATTCCAAATTTTAGATACATAGGTTTGCAAATTTTTTGTACAACAAGAGACTAGTGTAAAAATGAATGTCACGGGTGCTAAAAAAATATGGCTAAAAGATCATCTGATCACAAAAGTTCCTCGCTTTCTTATCTTATCCAATGAGACTAATTATTTTATTGAAATTCATTATAAGTTCCATTGTGTTGAGCGACCAAACATATATTAGAGGCATGAAATTCAACGAATTACTTCAATGATATCCCATGAAAACATGGGTTGTGTACCTTACCAATTCCAAAGAGTGTTTCGAGGTTTGATATGGTATAACTGTTCGAATTAGTTAAGTTCGAACTCAGGATTAACCTCAATTTGCACTACTTTGAGGCCATTATTCCTCTTTCAATATGACCTCTTTGAAAGCTCATCTATGTAGTCAATAACTTGTAAAGGTGAAGAGCATCTCAAACAAAATGTCAATTTGTGTATTAATTTTCCATCTCATTCAACCATGGCCACAAATGGAGTTTGTTTTCAATTAACCTATGGATTCAAATCCTAATTCAAGCAGCTATGACATTGTTGAAAGATTGAGTTGGTTGTCATTGATGTCAACCCTTGAAGCAAGTCTGGCAACAGATTCTGGTAGCCCCAAAGTTATGGTCATATAACCCATAATTGATCAAGGAATAAAGACATGAAGGTAAATGTATTTGCAAATAAGACTATCATAGATGGATAGCATGCGTCATGTTGTTTTCGATGATAAGTGGTACGTCACATGGTTCCTTACGATTGAGGATATATGGCTTTGTGAAGTTGGAGCACCCTCAAAGAATAATCTAGAATCTCCTAGAAGGTCAACAAAGAAGTCAATTATTCTAGAATCCCCTAGAAGGTCATTAAGAAGTTTGTTTAGTCAAAGTGGTTGCAACAAGAAACTAATTATGGGTAAAGTAGTTGCAACAAGAAGTTAATTAAGTAAAGTAGTTGCAACAAAGAATTTATGATTTGATTAATTAAGGAAAAGTTGGTTGCAACAAGAAAGAGGGTTAGCCCTAGAATATGGAGAAGGGATAAAAAAATTACAAGGTAGCCTCTAAAGGAAGGAACTTAGGAAGTATAAATAACAGATCAAGAGACTCCCATTATCACCTATTGAGCACATTGCATATCTATCTTGTGAAAGGTTATTGGTAGGTATTATTGATAGATATGAAGCAATGAGTCCGAGGAAATGAATTTAAGTGAAGAGAGAAGTTGCAGGAGCCGAAGGGAAAAAGTTGAGATTACGTTTATAGGTTTTTCTTGAGGACATCCATGAGTTGTAGTGAAGGAAGAGTGCGGACATCTGTGAGTTGTAGTGAAGTAAGATCATGGACATCCACAGGGTTTAGTGAAGGAAAATGAAAACTCTCAGAGACACAAAGAAATATGCAAGTTGTAGATGAATTAGGGCATGAACATCCATGAGCTACAATGGGACAAATCACAGACATCTGTGAGGTTACATAGCACAATGTACAAATTTGTTGAGGAAACTAAAGTTCAAAAGATCAAATCCATCAGATCAACTAGAGTTTGAGAGGTATGATTTACTATGTATGTTAAGGTCTAAATTCTATAATAGTCCAACACATAAATGTCTTAGTAGTTCATGAGTATTTGTTTTGGAAGAAATTCTTGTGGATCTTGTATCAGGGTTTGAGGCATAAAGGTTGAGTGGAAACAGTTGATGAAGTACAATAGTAGTGACAGGTTGTTGCAGTTTTTATTGCATAAGTTGTAGGTTGGGAAAATCCTGACCCAACCACCAAGTGGTGAAAACTAAGGGACACTATACCCAATGTCACCTCGATATAGTTCCCATGCTTCAAGGGTGACTAGGTCACTCTAGGGAAGAGATATCGGTGACCCCGGGGAACTGATATAGATGGAAGGGAAATAAGAAAAGTATCTTCCTAAAGTTCGGTGATGGAAGAGAAAACATGGATTTTATGACTCGTCTTTGGGAGGTTTAAGGTTTCCAAGTCTTTGGATGAATGAAAAGGGGTTTGTACCTACCCGAGACACAAGAAAAGCCACACTTGCATATAGTAATGTTAGGTGGACAAGCAAGTAAATCTTTTTGTCCCTAATTGAAGAAATAAGCAATGACATATATCATCACATAAGAGATATTAAGGACTACAATATAAGTGCTAAAAGTCCAATTGAATAAGCACGAGACAAGCTAGTAAAAACTATTTAAGCTCATCAATGATAGAACAAGACTTTAGAACAAAATTTAAGGCTCTCATAAAAATATAACTGCAGTGATATTTATCAGCCTTATGGCTGTAAAACAATTGTTATTACAACAAGATATTTAACCACTAAAACTTTCTCAAAACTTTCCCAAAGATGCGCTGTACTTAGTAGATTACGTGGAAATATTTTAGGCAATTTTCAACGGTTAAATTAGGAGTTATTAAAGATTTTGGTTAGGGTTTTCTACAGCCTTAATGGTTGTAGGTTAAATTTGTAACAACATAAATAAATACTTGGATAAATGAAATGGCCTAGTTGCTCAAGCAATCATTTATATCATAGATTTGATTCCACTAGGAAAAAATTCAAAATCATGAAATTTCACGTTTCCCAAAGCAACAATTTTATATCTCCAATGCAACAAGCTATGACTAGTTCCTTTAATGATTAGGTTAATGGATTCAAGAAAATAAAGAGCTAAAGGTACTACCTCCTCAGGGGTTTAAATCCCTAGCTAGGGTTTAGGCTAAGAGGGTGTATGCACTTATACTTCTCTTATAAAACCCTTGTTAAACCAATAAAATTTAAGCATAAAGTGATTGAGATTAAGGTGGGAGTGTATGCCCTTATATTTCCCACCTGGCTCTAGAAAAACAACCTTCTCTTGAAACAAAATGATAATACAATGCAAAAAAGATTTACCAATTCAAGGAAAATGCTAAGATAAACCACCACAATAGCAAAGAAGAGCCTTCCAAGGCTAGCACATCACTTCCATCAACCAATAACCAAAGAGATATCCATACACAAGAGAACAAGAGAGAAACTATTCAAAAATAGTGAAAATTTCAGTCCAAGTATCCTCTTGCAAGAGGAGAGTTACATCTTAAAATGAGATCTTCTGATCTATATTTATACAAAATGTCACTAACATAGTTTGTCCACATAATATTAGAGTAACCACAATATTATGGGTCAACAACCCTAATATTTCCCCTTTACACAAATAACATTTAATAATTCATCTTTCAATTCACTTTTACACAAAAATAAACCCTAACTTAAGCTAACATCACTCCTTTAGGGGACATTTTCACACTAGGAGAAAGTCATTGGCATCAGAGAAGTGTAGTTAGTCTTCCCAAAGCCACATGTCAACAATCCAAGTCATTTCTTCATGTTCAAAGCCTCATTCTCCTCAAAATTTCCTTGTGTCAATGAATAACAACCTCACCACCAAACCCTAGCCCTCCTAGATGACGTCATGGCTCCAAAGGTGAAGGTTTGTCTCTCCTAGGAAAAATGTTTGGCATGTGAAGGATAGGTTATGTCTTCCACAATTTCTTCTAGGACTATGAAGTTATTTCTCTCTTATCCAAAATGCGGGCCCTTGGCATCCACCTGTGGGCTTCAAGCCCCATGGAAGCCCATGCCAGACTTGTTCCTCCAAAACTGTCCACTAACTAGGTTCTGCAAAGAAAATCCACTAGCTAGGTTCTGCAAAGAAAAATAAGCATGCCCTCCAAGGATCTCAAATCAAAATATAATGATAGGTAAATTAAGTCAATAAATGAGCCACCTAAGCATGTGCATCAAATATTACCCTGTCAAATAATTAAGTGCTCAAAGACATTATGGGACTTTCCAAGCTTTGATATGGGAGGGTTGACGAGGTGTCCCATTGGGATTATCTTTCTTAGGTCAATGAGTGTTTCCCAAGTGATCCCTCTCTAATCCATGTAAAGTGGATGGAGTGGTTAGGGATTAAGAATCAATGGGCATGGGGTTCATGACATACAAGGGGTTGTAGTGTCTCCTTCATGGGTACCTTTGTAGAGGGTGTGTGGCACCTTCGTTTGTGATGCAATTTTTCCAAGCCCATCGTTCTTTGTTTCTTTCATAATTTAAGAACAAGTTGAAGGCCATTATCCTAACATGGTGTTTAGATAATGACAAGGTCACTCAAAAATACCTAGCAGAAATGGGCAGGTTGGCTCGTGATGAGACCCCCTTTGACTCTCAGCCATGCAGTTGAGAGACATTACCCTGTCTTGGTGACCAGATGATGGTAATGCAATATCACTAGATATCCATGATCATGATAGGCCAACTCATGATGAGACCTCCTATCCTCCAACTAACCCTTTAAGCATTCATAATCATTATTCTTGTGGTTCCCCCTTTTCTTACATATAAGCGCTTCATTTCTTTCTTGGGTGATCCCTGGGTGAAGCATCTGGAAGGTTTATTATAGGATTTTATATTTTTAACCAACAACAATCCATTTGTGCCTTCATCCCCTTATTCCCATAGAATGGGAGACAACCCCTTCTTAGGTTAATACACCCTAAAATCCAAAGAGAAAAGGAAACATGGGGTTTAGGTGATGGAAAGTGGTAAGTATGACTGAGAACAACACGATGGCTCTTCAAGGGAATTCCTAGTAGAAAACCCATTCTATATGAATACCACTTAGTAGGGAAAAATTTCAACCACCAAGGTGAAATGAGGCAAAATCCATAATGTCCAAGCATATATCATGAAATCTAAATTATTCTAAGATAAACCATACTCAAAATGCCTCAAATATTGAAATGACACTCACCATAATACCTGACTTGTACCTCATGGAGAAAAGACTAGTGCCTCTCGAAATCCTATTGGTGTGGTGGATGCCATATAAAAATATTGACCTATGTGGTGGTGAGAAGGGTCTCCATCTATGGAAGTGGATATTTCTAGTCATGTAGTCTCTCGATACTCCATATCTACAACCCGAGGGCCTCAAGTAATCTCCTTAGTTATCCCACAAAATAGGGATAACAACAATGACAATGACATATCAATAACATGTTGATTGATTTAGTAGTAGTGACATGTTGTCTACATTTGTATTTATTGGTGGTTGGACGATGAAAGGAAAGGGGGTTGTAGCCTCTTTCTAGTTGGTGATGGAAATATTAAGGGAGTTGTAGATTACTTAAGGTTGGAGCCTGAGAAACTAGGGGTTTGTAGCCTCCTTCTAGTTGTATCTAGAAAACAATGAAGTTGGTGCTTCCTATGAATGTATTTCTTCTGACATATTTGAAAATCATTCCATGGTTTTCTCCCACATTAGGTTTCCACATAAAATTTTGGTGTACTTTGTACTTGTGTGGTTTATCATTTTTCACTATTTATTTATACTTCTCATGATGTTTTGAATGTTATTGATGAACTGATAATAAAGTTAAATAATACATATTGTGATTAAGAGTAATAAAATTTATCATACTAATTCATGCCCCCTCTTAGTATTCTAACAATTGGTATCAGAGTAGGTCCTTCATAGAGCAGTCTAACCACTGGAAGGAGATCATGGATTACTCTAAGATTGGGGTACCACAATTTGACGACCATAACTATGGCTTCTGTAGCAGAAGGATGAAAATTTTTGTGTAGGCACAAGGATTTGATGTATGGAGAGAAGTAGTAGATGGATACAAAGAAGAAACTATTGGACACACTGACCACACTGAGAGGGGGGGGGGGTGAATCAGTGTAGGGATCTTTTTCAAACATTCCCTTCACAAAAATCTTTAGTTAGCAATCACCAATTACTCATCACTTATTACTATCATTTATAACCAGTTAGATGTGAACATATATCAAAAACATATACCAACAAAATATATCATCAATAATTCATCACCACAAGGAATACAAAGAACACAATATGTATGTACAATTCTCTTTTTATTATAGACTGCAATCCTTGGGTTATCAACAACAACTAAATAGAGTTACAAATCCACAAGAGCACTAGATCTACAATGCAAGACTCAACTTACATAACTCAAAACCAACTGAGAAGAGGAATCAATCCTCAACAGATACCAATCTTTCAACAGGTATGCGATCTGTCAGTAGTGAAACACATGTATGTACATTCCCTACCAGTAGTACAACTCGCGTATGTACGTGGCATGTCTGTACTACAACCTACGTATTCCTTTTGAACAATTAGTGTTTTTCTATCCATGAAAAACGCAGATCCTTTGCAGCCTTTAGTCACATTCACTTCTGTCTTTCACTGTCCAATTTGTACCATAACCAATATCAACACATCCATACTATCCAACAACTTACTCATGCTCCGCAACCATACAATATGAATGCTACTAAAAAATAAGTAACCAATATACTACGGCAATCATATCAGTACTGAAACATAAGAGTGTTTCTTACTCTATCAATCAACCAACATAACCATATCAAAACATCCATACCAAGAATGCCTCAAGCATTCACCATAAAATAAGTAGGAGCATCCATCAAGAAAACTATGTAACCATACCAGAAATTTTTTGACAGTTCTGAGCCCATAGAATGCAGATCTAGAACTTGCTTTAGACTTAAAGAACCTAGAATCATCTCACACTCAAGTCTTCATGACTTCCTCCAAATGTAAACGCTTTGTCCTCCTTCATCCCACGTGTGTACGCTCTCTGGATCACTACAGCCTGTGTATGTACGCTCTTTGGTCCACTGTTGCTCGCGTACTCCTTTAGAAATTAGGGTTTCTGAACTTCTGAAACTTTCACCGTCAATATCTCAAACTTACGGAAACCTTGATGCATCCATGAGATCCTCCAGTCAATCTCTCTCTCAGAATAGAACTTCAATATATGCTCAAGAGATGTTTCTCACAAGAGACCCTTGCCTCTTATTTATACTCTCCAAGTAGCTTCCTTAGAAGCATCTTCTTGGACACTTTGTCCACATAGTCACCTATGTCCAACTTTTCCCAATTTTCCACTTGTCCATATATTCAATAGACACTTGACCACTTAACCCACTTTCCTCATTTTAGAGTTAACCTTCTCATAACTACTTTCCATAATTAGAAAGTTCTCCATTTAGTTTATTATTTAAATAATCCTCTTTGACTTTGTCACTTCACTTTATTATTTAAATAATTTATTCTTTGTAATCACTTTGACTTCTTTGACTTTTTGGAGCTTCTAGCCAACATATGAGGGTCCTCCACTTTCATAAGGGCATAACTCTCAAACCATGAGGAGTTATGTGACGTTCCACATACCACCAGAATTGGAATGAAAAACAATATCCATCTAGGATAGTTTCACTAACAAATTCACTAATATTCATCTCATTATTCCACAATTAAGCATGGGTTATCTAACCATACTTCTAGGATAGCTCAACCACAAAGCGTCTTCCCGTGAGGTCTTTCACCATAAGGGGACCACTTTGGAGTTCATCCATTTGTACTACCTATCAACCATGACAAGACAATAATGAGTCATCTTTACATCAATCCAAATATGCATCATATATCAATGACAACTCATTGATCCATATTCATCTATACATGACATCATACAACTATGAATCCACTTGACATCAAGGTCAATACTGTTAGAATATGAAATATGTGTGCTCGTTTTACCATTGACAATACCCTTGTCACCCAACCATATGCCGAAGCCACCCTCTGAGCACCTTAACCTTGATAGAGAATCATTTTGGAAGCAAACACTAGGCTATATAGCCATACAAAGGGTAGCGCACCTTTAGCCAAGGATAACGCATCAACAAGAGCTGATCAGATAGTCCAAACCCTAGCCACAAGATAGTCCAAGCCAAAACATAACTGCTAGCTACAACAGCTGCACCAACAACTCTCCTCCAAACCTGCGCACAAGACTGCAACTGCACTATGCAGAACTACCTCTCTGCAACTGTTGAGATGTGTCAAATGAGAGACTGGTGCCCTGTATTTATAGTGGTTCTGACAGACTTACTGGGGCCGAATTGTCCTTCTAGGTACCTGTCTATTTAGTATATTATTATTATTTCTGCTGACTTCTTCTCTTGGAGGCTAATAACCTAATATAGATTATCTTCTTGAGTCGACAAGACTTCTAGGGTTATTATCCAACTCATTAGGCTTTTCTCTTGCTTCCTAGAGTCTTCTATTCTCGTCAGGTTTACATGGAGGTAAATACCTCCCGAAACTACCATATTATCAACACCCCCTCCTAGCTAGGGAGGTTTTACAGGTAATGGTCTTGAGCACAAAAACATACCATTCCCCGGTAGCATCAACATAGTCGTCTAGACTATCTCATGACTAGATCATGAGCATCACCATCACCATCAACTGCATCATCTCTCGAAACCATACTTCATCTGAGTAATCAGGCATGATGATGGATAAGTCACTCACACCATAGAGTGATACGAGAGCCATTCTTATAATCTAGAAGAGTAAATGTTCTGAACCATTTTCCGTTTGGAAAATCTCTGTTCATCATTCGTCTGGATGATGATTATCTCCAATAAACTGATGATAGTCTTCAAGGCAATTAGAACAAAAAGAGAACACAACTGTGTCTATCCATAGTAGTACATAACTACAATCCATTTGTACACTACCACACCAAGTAACACACAAGTACTTGATCAACAACGTATAGTCACGAACAGTGGAACACATCCACCACAATAGTCTACATCTACTGTCATACAGTCTTCATAACAAACATCTGATAGCAACCTGCACATAAACAATGTTATGATATAAACTGAATCATCTGGGCCAATATTTCACCCACATCTGTGAGCTTTGAAAGAGTATCTTCCCTCAGAGTAGAGCAATGAGATATCTAGACTATTCTTCTCAAGCAAGGAAGAATAACCGTCCTGTCTTCTGAACCTGGACCATTCCCCACCCTGGGCCATTCTTCCTACACTAATCAAAGTGCACCCTGGAGAGAATGTATAACCCTAAGGAATGCTGAACTTGGACCATTCCCCACCCTAGGCCATTCCTCCTACACTAATCAAAGTGCACCTTGAAGAGAATGTATAAACCCTAAGGAATGCATGTCCCTGATTGCTGAGCCTGGACCATTCCCCATCCCATGCCATTCCTCCTACACTAATCAAAGTGAACCCTGGAGAGAATGTGTAAACCCTAAGGAATGACTGTCTGGACTGTTTCCTCTTTTAACCACAAGAGGAAAATACTGTCTTGTATCAACCTTCAAAACGGACCATTCCTCATGTTAACCACAATGAGAAATCGATGTTCAGTGAGGCGGGCTAGTCTTCTTGAGTAATCCTTGAGAAGAGAGACTGCCCTAGACCACTCCCCATGTTAACCATAATGGGAAGTCGTTGTCTATGATACATCAACAATCTAGACCATTTCCCATGTTAACCACAATGGGAAATCGCTGTCCGTCAGAAGTCTCAATCCACTTTCCGAACAGGAAAGCATCTGTCCAAGATGGACTATTTTTCAATCTTGAAAATGAATGTCTTCAATAATATTTTCAGTGCTCCCTCCCAACTTGGGAGTCATCTCTTCCTTTTTCAATAAGGAAGTCATTTCCACGAGCTCCAACTTGAGTACGCAAACTCTTTCATCTTGGATAGAAGCTTTACCAAAATGTCTGCTTATCTGCTCATCTGTGGAGATATGTATTGGAGAACCACTTTCTTCTTTCTGGACTTCATCATGGATAATATAATGATTGATTTCAAATGTACTTTAGTATGGAACACTATGAAGGCTTTATGTAGCTCTAAACAATAGAGTATATCATTGTTGGAAAAACTGGAACGTATCCATATAGCACTTCTTCTATCATCATGAGATCTGATCTTCTGAGTAATCATATTGATGTTATAGGAAATCTTCACCATGCTTCTGTTGTGCACTAGAGGTTATCCACCAAGTTATCTTCTTCTATCTGCATACAAGGGTATCTTTCTGGTATGCCTCAAAGTCTTGAGATTTCTCTTCATACACTCTTTATTCAATTTCTCTCGAGAACATTCTTTACATTCATCTGATGTAGAATTCCGACTCATGGATGTTGCGGATGATATAATTACTTATGTAGAGATAAGTCTGGTTTACTGGAACAAGTAATCATCATAGTCTTCTCCCTCCATCTGGGAGAACCTCTAGTTTTGGATCTTGCAATGCTTTCATTCATAAGTCTTCCATACACTATTCTTCATCACGACTTCCAGTTCCTCTGCTTGGTTGTTTTTATTGGATTTATATCAGGATGACAATCTTGTGATTCTTGATACAATGACTGGTTGTTCTGGCTTCTCTTTCTTTCTTGGAATCTTCATGTGTTTCTTTAGTTCTCGGGTCCATGGAGTTTCTTATAGATTCCATGCCCTAAAGATTCCATCATAGGATCACATATGTGGATCGACAACCAGGGATACTTTAAGGCTTCTCTCATACTGTCTTTCATGGCTGCTATCATGGATATATATACTTCATCATCTTCAATGGATCATAGTATTAGCTCCCTCCTAATCCTTGCTTCATGTATGCGTGCATATAATTGACTCCCTCCATCTAACAGAGTCCACGCTTCCATCTGCATCCTTATTTTCTTTTGCAATATATAATTGGCTCTCTTGTTTAACAGAGTCCACGCTTCCGTCTTGTTGTCTTCTATAAAACGTCATAAGTCTTTTTCCAATTCCTCTCGATTGCTGACTTCTTTCAGTCTTTGCTTCTTCTAAATCTCTTCATGATTGATTCGGCTTATCTTGCAATGGCTTCCACATGATTTGTATTTCATCCTTTCATGTGTATTATCTAATGATATACATTCTCATCTTGTTGTTCTTCCATAGGTATAGTTCTTCTTGGAACACATTATCTTCCAAGAGATAGATATACAAGATATGTACAGAGACG
>ML788638.1:197734-225620 GCA_009831015.1 Picea engelmannii
TTGTTGTTCTTCCATAGGTATAGTTCTTCTTGGAACACATTATCTTCCAAGAGATAGATATACAAGATATGTACAGAGACGATGCAAACAAGATATGTACAAGAAATAAGAAGAGTGTTGTTACCTTTAGAAGAAGAAGTCTCGTCCATCCTTCTTAGTCTTCTTTGTAGGTTCCTTTTCTTCGAAAATTGATGCTTCGTGTTTCTCCTTCCTTTTCTTTATCTCGGGACAATGATTCTTGTAGTGACCATACTTTTGACAGTTGAAGCATTGTACTTCTGAAATATCTTTCTCTTGATTTGGCTTCCTCCTTGAACCAAACTTCCTTTTGTTCCTAAAGTTGTTGAATCTTCCTGTGAAGGCTTGATCATCTTACGTATTTTGGGGTTTCTCTTTTGTAGTGATCCTTGATTCTTCTTGAGCACAGCAAGTCCAAAGTTCTTCAAATGTTGGATACTCCTTTCTTGTGTTCATGCTTGCGGCAAATGCATCCCACGTCTTGGGAAGACCATTGAGTACTATGTTTACCAACGCCTTCTCTGAGATGATCTCTTCAATAGCTTATAGTTGATCTCTTAACTGAGAGATTCTCACAAAGTATGATGTTATGCTATCCTCATCATTCATCTTCATGTCACAGAGCTCATTCTTCAGACTCATAACTTGTCCAATGTTTCTGACCGAGAAGATATTTGTTAGAGCATCATACCTATTCTTCGATGAGTCAAGATGGGAGATGTAGGGTATCAAGTGGTATTTTATAGATTCCACTATGATACTCATAGAATTGATATCACTGTCTTTGAACTTCTCCATAGCTGCAACGTTCTGTTGTTCCTTCTCTTTTCCTTCTTCAAACTTTGGCTTCATGATCTTTCCTTTCACGATATCCAACACTTTATTCTTGGCAAGGATGAGGTCAATCCTTGTCTACCACTCTCTAAAGTTAGAGGCTCCGTCTAACTTGTTCTCTGACTTCATAGAATAAGTCATGGTTGCTTTGACTTGGTCAAACCCTAGATTTGACCACAAACTCAAACTTCACATCTTGGCTTGCTGATAGTATTAAAAGATGCGCTAAGCTAGAGTGCATTGATATATTTGAAGATTAGGTCAATCCATTCACTTAAGGTGCCTCAACAAGAGGTTTAGGGTTTCTACAACTGCTCATGCTAGTAACCCTAGCGACAATGTCTTGGAAACTTCTTTTGCTAGTAACCCTAGCGGGAGTTCCTCAATGAGCTCAATATCCTAGCGACTATGTTTCCTTCCAACATTTAGACTGAATGAAGGAGGTGTGGGCCCATAACCTATTATAATATGAAATATGTGTGCTCGTTTTACCATTGACAATACCCTTGTCACCCAACCATAGGCCAAAGCCACCCTCCGAGCACCTTAACCTTGACAGAGAATCATTCCGAAAGAAAACCCTAGGCTAGATAGCATACAAAGGGTAGCGCACCTTTCCCCAAGGATAACACATCAACAAGAGATGATCATATAGTCCAAACCCTACCCAAGAGATAGTCCAAGCCAAAACATAACTGCTAGCTGCAACAACTGCACCAATAGCTCTCCTTCAAACCTGCGCACAAGACTGCAACTGAACTGTGCAGAACTGCCTCTCTGCAACTACTGAGATATGTCAAATGAGAGACTAGCACCCTGTATTTATAGTGGTTCTGGTAGACTTACTGGGGATGACTTCTCCTTCTGGGTACTTGTCTATCTTTCAAGCGAATAGGTTCTCTTTCTCGATGCAGAAAATGGACAAGGACAGGAAGCCGCATGCGATAACATCTTGGACTTTGTTGCTCAGAAAAAATTCCACAGAGTTCAGTTTCAAACAGTTCATCGAGTAGTTTTACCAGCCAGTGGTGAGCATGCTCAGTGGCAGACCAGAACCAAGAATAAATGAGTATATTCAAAGGATTTTACACCTCTCAGACCTTGCAAAAACTAGAGATTGGTATCTTTACCAAAATCACACTGAGATCAAAATATATGGATGTGAGTTAGCTCCATACAAGCTGCCCAAGTATTTACCAGTGAGGATTTTTTCCCTGCAGTACATAAGACAGGTGATAAATTTAGATGACATACACTTTGTGTCTCTGAAGAAGAAACAACATCTCAGAATTAAAGGGAAAATAGGGTCTTTTATCTGCAATATTCTAGGCGTCAAGGAAGAAGCAAACAGGTTTCTGAAGGAAATGAGGTCTGACGCTAGTTTCCTGTGGAAATATGACCCATGCGGGATCATTTCGGAGATGAGGGTTAAGAATAAAAACATTCCATATGTTCATTCACCCAAGCCCGAAATGAACACTCTGGAAGAGACAGAACAACAATCTCCTCCTATTGTTATCTCATAAAAATACATGCCACGGGTTCCAAAGGATAAAATGCCCAGGAAGGATACTTCACCTTCTGTCACCGAAGTCTCGACCAAAGATTTCCAATTACACACCAAGAGGCCAAAACCCAGTCATACAACAGACACGGCTAGTAAAAAGGGAACCCAATCCACTACAACTATGAAAGATGATCAGGCACCACTTATCTCTAGCAGCCAACAGATCACATCTACTTCTTCATCCAAGAAACAGACGGATACTTCATTAATCAACCAGCCAAAACAAGGAGGCGTCAAATTGAGCATTTTTGAGAAATATGACCTGGTCAAGAAGAGGAATCAAACACTGACCAACAACACTTCTGCTCAGTTTTGGAAAAAGACATCCACAACACAACACAAACTGTTGTTTGCATTTGATACAGAGAAAGGTAGAATGCACATGGATTTTCTGCAGGAACATGTGCCCGACCCAAAGGCAATCATTGAATATAAAAGGGAAACGTTCGAGTTCCACACTAGAGATGTGCACCCGACTGATCAAATAGATCTGCACAGGAAAACTGGAGAAATGGTTTTCTCCACTTTGGCAATTGCTTCTACTTCGGCTGCTAAAATATAGGTCTCTTTGAGCAATGTTCAAACACAGTTAAAGTTAGAAAAGATACCATGCTTTTCAAAGGATAAAAAAATTAAAACGTTGGAAGAATTGGTCCTCAAGATCATTTATGACCCCTCGAATGTGAAAGAAGTCGAAGAGATGCTCAAAAAGAAAAATGCTGATATAGCATCTCTGAGGAAACAACTGAAACTTCCACCAACGAAATATGCACAGGCAAAGGAGATAACTGAGACAGAAGGTGAGAAGGAAGAGATGCTCAAGTTGATCATGGAGTAGAATGAAAAGTTGAAAGAGATGGAAGCAGAAATGGAGAGGTCAATGAAGGAGAAGGAACCATCAACGCCTATGGAAGGCATTCCATTGAGCGCAGTTCCACTCACAGGGGTAGGTACAACATTTGTAGCAAACACCTCCACAACAAAAATTCCCTCAACAAATCCACTAACATCTCTGGAAAACACAGTGGAATTAGCTAAATCCATGGAGGAAATGGACTTGCAAGAGACAGAAATTAGCAGACTAAAAAAGGAGTTTGAGTATCTTCAACAACTCAAGTCTTCTTACCAAACAAGCTACTCCATGGAGAAGCAAACATATGACAAGCTCAAATAGGAATTGCAGCAGCCTCGAAAGCAAAAAGTGGCGGGCAAGACACTTATTGAGGCCAAGGAAAATATTTGGATGGATATCTCCAAATCCATAAATGAAATATGGCCTATGGTGCAAATCATGTTCGAGCAAAAAGAATTGGTACAGAGGAGCAGGCAGGCTATTGAGAAAATAAAAGGATAGCTAGGAGAAATTCCCACAGAAGCCACTGAGATCATTAGATTCTTGAATTCAAAAACCAAGGAAGAATTAGAGGATTTGAAGATTGAAGACAGGACAGAAACCATCCTTGGAGTCAAGAGGGTTCTGACCAAAAGAGGACTTATGTTGCAGTTGGAAAAGAAAGTCTAGACTATGGACACATGAGTTTAAATATTTATTTGTAAGATCGAAGCTTTGCAGAAGAAAGGTCTTCTGAACTTAATGGTCCTAAATGATAAGTTAATGACCCTTCCTGATTATAAACAGAAGCTGGCCACGATGGCCAAAGATAGTTCAAAATTTTCGGGAATACATGGTAGCATATCAGGAAAGGCATTCTTAGAAACTTTGCAGCCAGACATCAACATACAACACGAGATCCAGTATATTTTCATCGTCAGGCCAAATTTTTCCAAGTACACAGAGATGGATGAAATATACCGAAGATTACTCAAAGTCATTATTCCCAGTCAGCTATGATGGGAAGAGCTATGCAATTTGATCGAGTAGGAGATGAGGTGTCCAAGTCTCTACAAGAATAAGATTAGACAAAGTCCTACAGATGACTCACCGATGACCTGCCCCAAAATCATCTTGAAGAATTCGACACATCATTAACAGTCCCTAGAGTTTTGTATCTTGTTGAGTTAGTTAGTTAAATTTAGAATCTTCCACATCCTGATCATTAATGTCAGGGTCGTTGTAACTTTTATTATAAATATTTCCAACTTAGAAGTATTGAGAGGTTGTTGATATTTATGCCCGAGCAAGCTCTAGTTGCTGTAATTTTTATCAAGAAGTTATTCTAGTAATACAAAGAGAAGTTTCACAGGATTCCCGCGTGTCAATTGTTGGTGAATTTCCCTCTATTTGCGTACAGGTTTTTCCTTCTCAGTTATCATATTTTCTTTCTAAATCTAATCTTTAAAGGAATTTAAATTTTCATAATTTACCATTGTGTACTTTGTTCTTAATCTTTTATAGATTTAAATGTTTTTCCTCTGATGTTATAACAAAGAAATTCTTAAATTCTTTTTTTTTTTTAACTGATATCTCACCTTTTCAGCAATACACCATTTTTATTCCTAAAGAATCCAACATTAGCACTATCTCGTCCTGTGAAACGAATCTTGTAAAGGTTGTCTTTAACTTCTATTTTTTTAAAAGAAAAACCCATAGCCCAATGGAAGCGTAAGTGATATTTAGCCACCTCATTAAAAAACAATACAAACAACTCGGTTGTATTCTTTCTAACTAGCCTAAAATCTTGAAAACTCAAACAAATCTAAAACTCACAGAGAGATCCCTCTCTGAAACTGGTAAGGCTAGCTTCCAGTTTCGAAGCGGTTGGTTAAGGCTACCTCTAATAAGTTTCTTCTTACCTCATAACAACCTCTGCGAATTTACAGAGTGATAACATAAATGGCGACCATACTGGGGACGAACTGAAACAAACTTTCCACCCCTTGTTTTCTTTCCCCTGAAACAAAGACGACTTTATTTCTGGAAAAAACGCAAACCCTAATCTTTACCTAGAAATAATGTTCAATGGTTGTTAAAGTTTGTGTATAAATAACCAAAATCTCCAAAGGTAGAATAACATCAACAGTTCTGGATCCCAAAAGAATTTATACCAGATCTCATCCTGACCCAGAACCTGCAATAGTAATAGATAATCCCAAAAGACTACTCAGGAAGAAAAGCACTGCATAAATTTCAAGGAGTAACAACCCACTTCCAAGGTCTTTTTCCATCCCAGAATAGTCAGTTGTTCTTCCAGACCTTGAGTCTGAGATACCCTTTCGAACAAGTCTTTTCAGGACAAAATATGACAGTTTTGTCAGTGAAACGGTCTTAGACCAAACTGTTTTTTAGCCCAGGACCCCTGAGATACTTTCTCCTAGAGATGAAGTTGAGCAACGTTTTCACTCCAAGACTGATAATCTCGAAGACCTAGTCCCAAATCTTGGTCAGGCCTTAGACAAGCTCCATCTTCAACAGTCCGTCGAACTTCTTATTTTAGCCATTGCTGCAGTTTCTACTAAAATTACACCAGGTCACTCCATTCCTCCAAGCCCTTCATCCTCTATATCTTCAGGAATTTCCTCTCTTGTCACACAGGTTGTTGTTCAGCCTCCTCCACCAATCATGGCGGCAAGATATGCTCCATTGGTATTGGTTTCTCCTTTAGATCACATGCCCTAATATTATCAAACTAGACTTCCACAGTTCGATAGTACCGACCCCTTCAATGCACAACAACATGTTGACAAAATGAACAATTACTTTGACCTGCAAGAAATAGATGAAGTTGATGTGTAGATGAGATTATTTGCACAAAGCCTAACTAGAGAGGTGAAAAAGTGTTTCAAAACTTTACGTGTTGCTACCATTACTGACATTACTATTTTCCATCAGAATTTCCTACACCGGTGGGAGGTAAAGAAAAATCCTCTCCAAATTCTGATGGAGTATGAGAACACCAGAAGGAACCAAGGAGAGACAATGCAAGATTACTGCACTCGTTTCAACAATCTATACAATACTATCTCGACTGAAATCAAACCACCACAAGTTTTAGCATTATTAAAGTTCCCTAATGGTTTTGATGCTGACATGTCATATCAATTAAGGGAAAGAAATGAAACAACTCTGGAAGACATGCAAACAAGTGTCGTCAGTGTAGAAGAAAATCTTTTGGCCAGAAGGGTCAGGCATAGAACAAAAAAGAGGGTCACCATTAAGGAAGAACCTTCTACTTCCTCATCTGATGCCAAACTAGATTCTCTAGCTAGAGCTATGGAGAAAATGATGGAGAGACTCACCGTAACTGATAGGAACCCACCTAGGGAGAACCAAGCTACCCCTCAAATCAGAAACCCCAACTTTAGGAGAAATCCACCTTAGATTAGACAAAGAGATCCTAGGTATCAACGGGAACAAAGGGGACCTGAGCAGCAAATTAGACCACCTCTCCAGGAAAAGTATGTTGATGATGGGGAAGAAGTTATTGAGGAGTTTGATGATGCTCATATAAATCTAATGGGTGATCATGATCACAATCATGAGTCTGTTTTCCTCACCGAAGAAGAACATGAAATCTTTCTCCTTTCGCAAACAGAGGTGAATGAGAAAGATGAGAAAACAGAACAAAAAGCCTTTGAGAACGCTATAATGGAGGTTCACAGGCAATATAACTTGAGGAGTAAGAAGACTAATGAGAATTCTCCAAAGAAGGCTGTTGAAATCATGAAAACCTCAGAAAATTCTCCCAAGAAAGCCCCTGGGCATAATGACGTTGAATCTCTTGCGCAAAAAATTCCAGAAATTCTTAAGAGAACAAGTCAGACAGAAGTTTCATCAACCATTCAAACTATTTCACCTGTCCACAAAGTCTCTGTCGATAAATCAGAAGTACAGAGTTTAAACAAAACCACCTCTCTTTTCATCCTTGAAGGGGAACTAGAAAAATTGAAGATTCCCATTCCCCTCTCCGAGTTGATGAACAAGAACGCTTATAGGTCTCAGGTGATAAAAGATTTAAGTATCAAACCCGATATGGGTACCAAAGCCTTGAATGTTGGATCTGTACTCCACTCTGACACAGTAAACCTTACTGATGACCAACCTGAGCTCTTGTTTGGTCCTGAAGTTGACGGTCAAACTGATAATGGCACCGTGGCCCCTTTTTACATCAGCCTAAATATCCATGATCTGATATTGCACAACGCTATGATAGATTCAGGTGCTTCTCACAACCTAATGCCCAAAGCCGTGATGGAAAATTTGGGAGTTGAGGTCACCATACCTTACAAATATTTGCATTCTTTGGACTCCGGCAAGGTCAAATGTATAGGCCTAATTAAAGACTTATGTATCACCTTGGCTCAAATCCTGGAAATTTTTTTGGTGATGGACATCGTCGTGGAAGACATTCCCCCAAGTATGGTATGTTGCTATCAAGGTATTGGGGAGCTAAATTGAGAGGAACCCTGTAGCTAGATATGTCGTATGCCACCATTCTAGTTTTCGGTCAATAGAGAAGACTTTACAGAGAAACAATGATGAAGTATATGTTTAGTAGTCAGAAAAAGCCACACAATTACCCACTATATTTCGCACACTCTGACCTGGATTATTTTATTCTATATAACGATGGTGATCTTGAAGAAAAAATCACACAATTGGAAGACGATGCACCTAATCCAAAAGATGATAAAGCAATTGTCGAAGTAAGAAACCCCATGGTTGAGGAAAATGAGGAATTGCCAGTAGACTTTTGGAGCATGGACTTCGATGGTGCTATGAGTAAAGAAGGAGCTGGAGCCAGAGTGTGGATGTATAACCACAGATCAAAGTACTCCGAGAATCATTCCTATAAACTGAACTTCCAATGTACTAACAACATAGTCGATTATGAGGCTTTAATGCTCGACCTGAAATTATTGAAGAAAGTTGGTGCTAAGAAGATAATGGTAAGGGGTGATTCTAAATTAATTATCAAGCAAATAAAAGGTGAGTATGCAACAAAACATCGCAGACTTAGAGCCTATAAAAATGTTGTTTTAGATGCTCTCCAATGCTTTACTGAGGTTGATTTGCAGGTGATGCCTAGAGGACAAAATAGACTCGCAGATGGACTCGCTACGTCAATAGCTACCTGTAAAATCCATTTTCATCCCACTCGTAAGTACACAGTGGAGGTGAAGTGCAGACCCACCGTTCCTGACAACATCAGATATTGGAAGGTATTTGGAAATGACGATCAAATTGAAGATTTCCTACAATGTAAAAATGATTTCGAATGTACAAACATAGATTTAGAACAGGATGAAGAATTTGTAAATAAATCTATTTTGAGAATGGTAGAGTAAAGATAATAGTTGCTGAAGAAATCAATGAAAATGATGTAGATTCTGATATCCTGTAGTTGAAAAATAATGTGTTACCTAGAGGGTTAGTTCCATTGGAAGACTTGTTTGATTTTAACGATGTAGCCAAAAAACCAAAAATTGAAGCTAGCGATAAAGAGGTTGAAGACTGTAACATAGGAACAGAAGAAAGCCCTAAAATAATAAAACTGTCTAAATCACTGCCACCAGAGAATAAAAGCAAATACATTGAACTTTTTAAGGAATATATAGATGTTTTTGCCTGTGGCTATGAGGACTTAAAATCCTATGACACAAGCATCATACAACACCGGATTCCTATAAAAGAAGAACACAAACCTTTCAAGAAGAAACTTAGGAGAATTAATCCCAAGTTGATTCCCCTGATAGAGAAAGAAATCAAAAAGATGTATGATGCCAAGATTATAGTCCCTTTGAGATTTTCCAAATGGGTTTCTAATCTAGTTCCAACCAGGAAGAAAACTGGCGAGATCAGGCTCTGTATAGATTTTAGAAACCTGAACAAAGTCTCCCTCAAAGACAATTACCCTTTACCCAAAATGGACCATATTTTACAAAGGGTGGTCAGATCTAGTAGGATCTCCTTACTGGACGGTTTCTCTGGTTACAACCAAGTTCTGGTCCATCCGGAAGATCAAGAGAAGACAACTTTTACCACACCCCGGGGAACCTTCATGTATTAGAAGATGCCTTTCAGTCTGATGAACGTTGGGTCTACTTTCCAAAGAGCAATGGATATTTCCTTTGTGGACGAGACTTGGAAATTTATAGTCATTTATCTGGATGATGTAACTGTTTACTCTAAATCTAACGAAGAACATTTTCTCCACCTCAAACATGTGTTTGAGAAGTGCAGGAAATTTGGGGTTTCATTAAATCCTAAGAAAATCCTTTTCGGGTTAGAGGAAGGTAAACTGTTGGGACACATAATCTCAAAATATGGAATTAAAATAGATCCCAGCAGGATAGAAGCTATCTAGAAGGTGGAACACCCTAGGAACATCAAAGAACTGCAATCTTTCATTGCCAAAATAAATTTCCTTATAGGATTCATACTAAACTTGGTCGAGCTTCTCAGGAATATTACCAATATACTAAAAAAGGACACTAAAATCAAATGGAATGTCGAGTCCAAATAGTCATTTGAGCAGGTGAAACATGCTCTCACCCAAGCCCCAGTTCTGATTAGCCCAGACTATACCAAGGATTTTGTCTTTTCTCTTTCACATCTAAGCACACTATAGCATCAGTATTGTTGTAGAAAAATAGTGAAGGGTACGAGCAACCCATATCCCTTTTCAGCAAAGCTTTAAGAGGTGCAGTGTTTACTTATAATATTATGGAGAAACAATCCTTTTCCCTGGTAAAGGCTATAAAAGATTTTAGGTTCTATATTCTCCACTCTCACACAATTGCATACGTCCCAAACACAATGGTTAAAGATATTCTGACCCAGGATAATCTGGATGGCAGAAAAGGAAAATGGATTGCAGTCATTCTAGAATACGACATTGAAATAAAACCTACTAAACTGATCAAAGGACAGGGTTTGGCCAAACTGATGGCTGATTCTAATTTTCATGCTTTAGATATTAAATTTTTGGCTGTAGTAGACAGATCGAAAGAGCAGGCGACTCCAAACATAAATAAGGCATTCTTAAATTCCCCTTGGTACGTAGACCTCATTTTTGTACTCCACAATTTACAGGCTCCTCTAGGTTTGACTAAGACCAAAGATAGGTTTATTAAATTGAAAGCATTGAAATTTTGTATTCTAGAAGGCAATCTCTATTGGAAAGATCCTGGTGGTATCTTGCTTAATTGCTTGTTAAAAGATGAAGTTGACAAAGTTCTTCAAGATTTTCATGCAGGAGACTGTGGTGGGCACCTGAGATGGAAGACCACAACTAACAAGATTTTGAGAGCTGGCTTTTACTGGCTACTCTTTTTGTTGACGTTCATCCGAATTTTACTTCTTGCCACCAGTGTCATATTTTTTAAGGTAAAAGGAATCTTTTGCCACTCCCAATGAAACCCATCTCTATTGAATCTCCTTTCCAATAGTGGGGGATAGACTTCATTGGTGAAATACATCCTCCCTCTTCAGGCCAACATAAATGGATCCTCATGGCCACATACTACTTCACTAAGTGGATTGAGGTTGTACCATGCAGGCAAGTTACTGACTCTGTCATCATCAAGTTTTTAGAAACTAACATTTTGTCTTGTTTTGGATGCCCTAGAAAAAATATAGCTAACAATGCAGCGGCTTTCAGATCCAAAAGGCTCATAGATTTTTGTAATCAATATCATATTACTTTGGGAAATTCTATGACTTATTATCCACAGGGAAATGGGCTAGCTGAATCTTCTAACAAAAATCTGGTGAACATCCCCAGAAAGACACTACAGGAAAACAAAATATCATGGCATAATAAGTTGGTTTTCTCACTCTGGGTTGACAGAATTGGCACCAAAATATCGATTGGTATGTCTCCATACTAGCTGGTGTATGGCATTGAGGCAGTTTTTCCCCTTTCATTAGGAGTTCCGGTCATGAAACTATTGCAGGAAACACAAGAAGAACCAAACGATGTCCAACGAAGAATAAACCAAATGATCCACCTAATGCAATCCAGAGAAGAAGTTTACAATAGAACTCAAGTGATCCAGGAAAATATTAAAAATATTTATGACAAGAGAACGAAAGAGGATAACTTTGAATTGGGTGATCTAGTTTTGAGTTGGGACTCCAGAAATGAAGATAAAGGTAAACATGGAAAGTTTGATAGCTTGTGGAGGGGTCCCTACACCATTCAGGCCTTCAAAGGAAATAATGCTTTTCTACTTTCTAATAGTGAAGGATCAAAATTGCCAGGGGGACCCATAAATGGCAGGATGTTGAAGCATTACTTGCCACCTCAGTAGAGAGATCACCATTCCATTCCATTGTATATATCAATTCTTTTACAAGTATTTTAGGTGTAGTTGTTTTTGTTCAGGTGTTTGAATCCCGCGAAGAAGGCCCTAAGACACTGAAAATGTCATCAAAATTTCTGAAATAAAGAAAGTCAGATAACAGAAGAAGCTCTAGAAGAAATTCTTCAAGATCACAAGAAACATGATTCTTGGAATCTCGCAAGGAGGATACCATCCCCAGGTGGAGCCACTGTTATAACCCTATAATTTATAGGATCAACTGTTGATTGTATTTTTGTCCCTTTAGTGTTTTCGACTTGCAGAGACTACTACATCCTGAAAAAGAAAAGAAAAAGAAAAGAAAAAGAAAGAAAAAGAAAGAAAAAGAAAATGCTAAAAGAATAAAAGAGGGCATAAAAGAAATTAAATAAAGCCCCATGCAATAACAATGGCTTGATCCATACAGTCTAAGCATGGCCAAGTCCTTTTAAATTCATGTTGATAGGATTAATGAATAAGCTTGGCTAAACTATTTAATCTTGGCCAAGTGGATAGGCTAGCTAGTGAATAAATTTGACCAAACTGCGTAATCTTGGTCAAATAACCCCAAGGTAGAGTAATTTCTTAGTCCAACAATTTAATCTGGGCTAAATTTCATAGGGAAGTAGGTTAGAACTTAGGTTAGAGCATAGGTTAGTTGGCTTGATTTCATTAAAACATGCATGATGATCGATGTTGATTCATATCTTTGAAGTTTGAAAGTATGATTGCCTGACCCCCATGGTGACAAAAGTAGTGAAAGTTGAGCAAACCCACAAAAAGGCACAGGCCTAAGTCCCCATTGTAGATATGATTTTATGCTGGCAGATTAAAGAGAGCACATAGATGAATGGCTGAGACACAGGCACTTAGATCTACGATCAACAAGTCTTTCCAGACCCCCCCGACTGTTCTGCCTTTAACGGTGGGGGGGGGGGTCCAGAATGATGAGTAACAAGAATGCGCATCTGAACGACTGAGGTGTTGGCGCCCAAATCTACAGCTGAGATATAATTCCAGACCTGCCCAACTATTCTGCCTTTAACAAGGGGGGGTCTGGAAAGTTCGTTAAATGAGGCACTCATTTCCATGGTCTAGCAATGGGCACGCAGATGGACGGTTGAAAATACTTTTCAGACCCCCCGACCGTTCTCTTTTTAACAATGGGGGGGGGTCTAGAATGAAATGGTTTTCTGGCGGGCCCCCTACTCTAATGTGGCAGTAATATATTGCACTTTTCTGGCATACCACCACTATATCATGACATCACTTTCCACTTTTTCCCCTACAAATCCTATCTCATAACTCTGTCAGTCCATCCCCCCTGTTTCACCCATCACAAGTCCCCTCACCATTGTTGGTCTCCAATCAACACCCTCCACGTCACCTAGTCATACTTGTCACCCGTGTTTCACCTGCCATCTCAATATCCAAATGACCCATTGGCAATTTATTACAGGTTAACTTATCCATTAAACTTGTTGATCTCTCCTCCGCGCCCAATAGGTATCTGTTCACCCAAAACTAGCCCTGCTTCTTCATTCACCCATTTCTCATCTTATCCTCACACCAGAAAGTTTCCTTGTCTCCTCTCCAATTCAATCAGCAGCCCAACCACAACCATTACCACTAACGTTTTGTTTGAATTGTAGGTATTCTTCACAGCGATGGCGCCAAAATCCAAGAAAGCAGAAGCCAGGGAAAGCCCTTTCCTCCCACCTCCTGTTGACCTTGACAAGATCCCATTGGCCGACAAAGATCATCTAATATCAGACACAAGGTGTGAAGTTGACTTTGTGGATTTGCAGTCATCGCTCAAAGACACTTTCTTAGATCGGAGCGATGAAATTAGGCTTTGGGAGTCCAATCTTCCTCTATATCTTTTCCCCCAGGTCCATCATTTCTTTTAATTTTCCCTCAAATGCTAGGCTCATTACCTTCCCGACCAAAGAGCCGTAGTCTTGTCATTGGGATAAACTCTGATCTTCACCACACCAGAGGCCATTGATCAGATGATACAGATACCCATAACTGAATCTACCTTCCCTTTCAATCTCAAAATCATAACAGAGTTATACCAGAAACTATCTTTTCCTCAAAGAGCCCAGATATTTGAATTTTTCCTCCCACACGATGCTCAGTTCCCCAAGTCAAATCCCCTGTATCCTTCCTCCCTGTTCTCAGAAAAGGGAAACCAAGTCCTTTCATCACTCTGTTGTCTGCTTAATTATTTTTCAAACGAATGGGTGGATGAACCTATATTGGGCTTTTTGTCCATTTTCTCTACCGAGGAAAAACCCACCACTCAGTTTGACTACAACACTTTCCTAGCGGAGAACATTCACGAGTAGTTTTCAAAGTTCGCCACAGAGGGCATGTTCCGGTACTCCTCCATACTAGCTTACATGTTCGTCTTCTTTCAAGCGGATAGGTTCTCTTTCTCGATGCTGAAAATGGACAAGGACGGGAAGCCGCAAGCGATAACATCTTGGACTTCGTTGCTCAGACGAAATTCCACAGAGTTCAGTTTCAAATAGTTCATCGAGCAGTTTTACCACCCAGTGGTGAGCATGCTCAGTGGCAGACCAAAACCAAGAATAAATGAGGAGATTCAGAGGATTTTACAGCTCTCAGACCTTGCAAAAACTAGATATTGGTATCTTTACCAAAATCACACTGACATCAGAATATATGGATGCGAGTTAGCTCCATACAAGTTGCCCAAGTATTTACCTATGAGGATTTTTTCCTTGGAGTACATAAGATAGATCATAAATTCATACGACATACACTTTGTGTCTTTGAAGCAAAAATAATAGCTCAGAATTAAAGGGAAAATAGGGTCTTTTATTTACAATAGTCGAGGAACCGGGGAAGAACAAAGCCAGGTTTCTAAAGGAAATGAGGTTTGACACTAGTTTCCTGTGGCAATATGACCCATGTGGGATCATTTCGGAGATGAGGGTTAAGAATAAAAACATTCCATATGTTCATTCACTCAAGACCGAAATAGAGAAGTTCACAAATCAAACGGAGTGGGAGGTGAACACTCTGGAAGAGACAGAACAACAATCTCCTCCTATTGTTATCTCACAAACAAACATGCCACAGGTTCCAAAGGAGAAAATGCCCAGGAAGGATACTTCACCTTTTGTCACCGAAGTCTCGACCGAAGATTTCCAATTACACACCAAGAGGCCAAAACCCAATCATACAATTGACACAACTAGTGAAAAGGGAACCCAATCCACTATAGCTATGAAAGATGATCAGTCACCACTTATCTGTAGTAGCCAGCCAATCACATCTACTTCTTCATCCAAGAAGCATATGAATACTTCATTGATCAACCAGCCAAAACAAGGAGGCGTCAAATTGAGCATTTTTGAGAAATATGACCTGATCAAGAAGAGGAATCAAATGCTGACCAACAACACTTATGCTCAGTTTTGGAAATATCATCCACGACACAGCACGGACTGTTGTTTGTGTTTGATACAGATAAAGGTAGAATGCACATGGCTTTTCTGCAGGCACAAGTGCCCGACCCAAAGGCAATCGCTTACTACAAAAGGGCAACGTTTGAGTTCCACACCAAAGATGTGCACCCGACTGATCAAATGGATCTGAATAGGAAAACTGGAGAAATGGTTTTCTCCACTTTGGAAAATGATTCTACTTCAGCTGCTAAACTACAGGTCTCTCTGAGCAATGTTCAAACATAGTTAAAGTTAGAAAAGATATCATCATTTTCAAAGGACAATAAAATTAAAACGTTGGAAGAATTGGTCCTCAATATCGGGTATGACCCCTCGAATGTGAAAGTATTCAAAGAGATGCTCAAAAAGAAAAATGTTGATATGGAATCTCTGAGGAAACAACTGAAACTGCCACCAACTGAAGATGCACAAGCAAAGGAGATAGCTAAGACTGAAGGTGAGAAGGATGACATGCTCAAGTTGATCATGGAGCAGAATGCATAGTTGAAAGAGATGGAAGAAGAACTGGAGAGGTTAGTGAAGGAGAAGGAACAATCAACGCCTATGGAAGTCATTCCATTGAGCACAGTTCCACTAACAGGTGTAAGCACAACATATGTAGCAGAAACCTCCACATAAAAAATTCCCTCAACAACTCCACTGACAGCTCTGGAAAAGATAGTGGAATTAGCTAAATCCATGGAGGAAATGGACTTGCAAGAGATAGAAATTAGCAGACTAAAAAAGGAGATTGAGGATCTTCATCATCTCAAGTATTCTTACCAAAGAAGCTACTCCATGGAGAAGCAAACATCAGACAAGCTCAAATAGGAATTGCAGCAGCTTCGAAAGCAAACAGTGGTGGGAAAGACACTTGTTGAGGCCAAGGAAAATATTTGGGTGGATATCTCCAAATCCATAAATGAAATATGGCCTATGGTGCAAATCATGTTCAAGCTAAAAGAACTGGTATAGAGGAGAAAACTGGCTATTGAGAAAATAAAAGGAGAGCTGGGACAAATGCCCATAGAAGCCACTGAGATCATTAGATTCCTAAATTCAAAAACCAAGGAAGAATTAGAGGATTTGAATATTGAAGATAGGAGGGAAACCATCCTAAAAGTCAAGAGGGTTCTTACCAAAAGAGGACTTATGCTGCAGTTGGAAGAGAAAGTCCAGACTATGGACGCAGGAGTTCAAAGATTTTTCAGTAAGATTGAAGCTCTGCAGAACAAAGGTCTTCTGGACTTAATGGTCCTAAATGATAAGTTAATGACCCTTCCTGATTATAAACAGAAGCTGGCCACGGTGGCCAAAGATAGTTCAAATTTTTTGGGAATACAGGGCAACATAACAGGCAAGGCGTTCTTTGAAACTTTGCAGCCAAACATCAGCATACAGCACGAGATCCAGTATGTTTTCATCGTCAGGCCAACTTTTTCCAAGTACACAGAGATAGATGAAATATACCGAAGATTACTCAAATTCATTATTCCCAGTCAGCTACGATGGGAATAGCTATGCAATTTGATCGAGTACGAGATGAGGTGTCCAAGTCTAGTCAATAATCAGATCAAACAAAGTCGTGCAGATGACTCACCAATGGCCTTCCCCAAAATCATCTTGAATAATTCGACACATCATTAACAGTCCCTAAAGTTTTGTATCTTGTTGAGTTAGTTAGTTAAATTTAGAATCTTCCATGTCCTGACCATTAATGACAGGGTCATTGTAAGTTTTATTATAAATATTTCCAACTTAGAAGTATTGAGGGGTTGTTGATCTTTACGCCCAAGCAAGCTCTAGTTGTTGTAATTTTTATCAAGAAGTTCTTCCAATAATACAAAGAGAAGTTTCACAGGATTCTTGTGTGTCAATTGTTGGTGAATTTCCCTCTGTCTGCGTACAAGTTTTTCCTTCTCAGTTATCATATTGTCTTTCTAAATCTAATCTTTAAAGGAAGTTAAAGTTGCATAATTTACCATTGTGTACTCCGTTCTTAATCTTTTATAGATTTAAATGTTTTTCCTCTGATGTTATATCAAAGAAATTCTTAAATTCTTTTTTGTTTTAAATGATATCTCACCTTTTCAGCAATACACCATTTTTATTCCTAAAGAATCCAGCATTAGCACTATCTCGCCCTGTGAAATGAATCTTTTAAAGGTTGTCTTTAACTTCTATTTTTTTTAAAATAGACCCCATATCCCAATGGAAGCATAAGTGATATTCAACCACTTCATTCAAAAACAATACAAACAACTCGGTTATATTCTTTCTAACTAGCCTAAAATCTTGAAAACTCAAACAAATCTAAAACTCATAGAGAGATCCCTCTTTGAAACTGGTAGGGCTAACTTCCAGTTTCGAAGCGGTTGGTTAAGGTTACCTCTGATAAGTTTATTCTTACCTCATAAAAACCTCTGGGAATTTACAGAGTGATAACAGTTATCACTAGAGGAGGCATTGTTACAGGAGAAGATAGACTAACCCAAGGAAAGACTACAGAAGACTCAGGAGTCAGGAAAGCTACAGAGAAGACCCAAACTTTTGATGTAAAGAAAGAAAGACAAATATTTGAGGAGGCCAGAAAAGAGTTCAAAGAAGACCAAGGCTCTTCAACAAAGAAATGGCTAGAAGTAAGAGAATATGGAATGCCTCGGGCATTCGATCAGTCTTCTTTGCCAAAAGAAGGAAAATAGGTAAGCAAGCTCGTGGAATTTTTATATACTTGCAATTAGTTGATTCAGGATGAGAGCATTGTACAAGAGCTAAAAAATTTAATTAGATAGTATGAGATAGGAAGGATAGATCCCTTACTGAATAAAGAAGTACATCAACTATCCAAGAAGAGAAGGAAAAATAAGGGACTACACTTGAATGCTCAGATAGGAAAATATGATATAGACTATGTGGTCCTCGACTTAGGGTCAGAGGTCAATGTCTTGATGAAGAAAACTTGGGCACTGATGGGAAAACTGAAGTTGATCTATTCACCTATCGGACTTAGGATGGCTAATCAACAAGCTATAAGCCCCTTTGGAATATTGGAACATGTCCCTGTGGACATCGACAGAGTAAGAACGTTTTCAGATTTTGAGGTAAATGAGATAGTTGATGACAACTGCCCTTACCTTGCATTGTTAGGAATTGATTGGGATTTCAATAATTCCACTGTGGTTGATTTAAATAAAAGACGTATGACGTTTGAAAGAGATGGCCTTAGGGTCATTGCACCTTTAGATCCAGATGAAGGTCAGTGATACACAAAACCTATTAGAGAAGAAGATCGTGCATATGAACTAGAAAACATATACAAATTAACAGTCAGACAACAGGATTACATTAATCCTACGGCCGATGGAAACCTAAGCTGGCAAAGTGACAGCACATGTTCATCAGATTCAGAAGAAGCACTGGAGAACTGGAAGAACAAAAATTATGAAGTATCTACAAGGATATGTGCTAGATTAACCAGAGAAGTTCGCTGGATCGACACAAGAGTAAGTAATTTACCCACCTTTTATGGTATGAATCCTTTAGAAACCTTCTTGTCAGAATTCGAAGCAAGTGTACCAACACAACAAAGATTGTTGGCAATGGATGAGGCCTTGAAAGAAACACCAGCAAGATGGTGGGGGACACACAAAAACAACATTAACGAATGGGTACAATGTCATACCCTGATGACCGCATGGTTCTCGGCATAAGTGGAAGGCTGCGAAGTTCAATACATAGGTCGAAGTTGCCCAAAGGACCATGTGAAAAGTTGCGAGGGATCCTGGAGAACCATTCCTTAAGAGAAGTGGGTGCACAAGTTCATTAACACACTAGACATAACCCCTATCAACTGGTACCTTCAAGCGGAGCTGCGCCTCATCATTGAAGATTGGGAAGGTATGACTCAGAAATTTGTAACCACCTTCTTATTTGATAATCAATATCCTTCAGTAGATCAAGAGTTATAGATTGTAAGACAGAAAGTATTTGAGGAGGCATCTAGCCCCCCTTTAGAACAAGAAGAGGACAAATGGATTGTGCCTCTCCAGAAACTGCAAGGCTGTTACAACATCAACATTGATGAAGATGATGATCCTAGGAAGGTGAACATCGCAGAAACAGAAGGCCAAAGAGATGTGGAAGTACTAGGAGTTGAGCTACCATTCATTGGACAACCAATCAAGATCAAGAAAGTCAATATTGGAACAGAGAAAACAATGAATCTTGCAAATGTGGGAGATTATTGGGATGTTGCCACTATTGACAAGATCACCGAGTTACTGCATGAATATCAGGACTTGTTTCTGACCAAGTTAACTGATATGAAGGGGATTAAAGGGCCTATGGGAGAAATGAGGATCCCTTTAAAACTAGATGCAAGACTAGTCAAATAGAGAGCATACCGATTGAACCCTAAATATAAGGAGAAAGTGAAGATTGAGCTCGATAGAATGTTGGAAGTAGGGATTATAGAACTTGTCAAAGAATCAGAATGGATTATCCCTATGGTGGTACAAGACAAGAAGACAGGAGAGATCAAGATCTGTGTAGATCTCAAGAAACTAAACGATTCATGTTTGCATGACCCCTTCCCTACACCATTCACTGACGAAGTGTTAGATAATGTGGGAGGCCAAGAGGTATATTCTTTTACAGATGGATTTTCAGGATACCATCAGATCCAGATTTCCAAGGAAGATCTCCATAAGACCACATTTTCAATAGAATGGGGTTCTGTTGGCGACGGAAGTCACTCCTGGATTGCTAGCAGGAGCAGAGCCCGACGCCCATCAGTTTAATGTCATGATTTGTTTTGAAGGGGAGATCTAATAGAGATAAATACTTGAGGAGATATCACTCTAACTCGGGGACTAAGTCTGGTACATAAGTGACGAAGGAGGTCTTGATCCAACTTCAGCCAGTGGGTTGATAAAAGGGTGAATAGGTGGAAGACTTAGTGAGGAAAATGAATAAACAGCTTTAGGCAACAGGCTTTCAACTATCTGCAGAAGAAAGACACTAAATGCAAGCTCAGATTGGTTCAAAGTCTCAAGAAACTGAGGAGGACTCGACTAGATCCTCCAATTCCAAGTCACTCAGCGCTGGGAAAATCACAAAGGCTGGTTAGAAACATCATAACTACTACAGTGATCCTACCAACATCATCCTATAACAACTATAGGTCGACTGGATCCTCCAATTCCAAGCGATTCGAACACAGTGTAACAAAGATGTAAAAGAAACCGGCATTCATTAGGCAAGAAATCTCAAGAGTTTATACATAACCAAAGGATCAGTGCTTCATTAAAGATTTACAACTGGAACCATCGATAGATACAAAAATGGTGAAAACGCCTTCATATACTCAGAACAACCATAGCAGCAAAATCAAGACACTGCATTGAAGGCTTTGCGTCTGCATGGCTTTCTGACAGTCAACCTTTGAGAGATCGTGCAACTTATGTCAGACGCAATCTGGTTCTTTGACAGTTCCAACGGCAAATCGAAGTGCCTTTAATTCATTGCTGTGCTTTCCCATTATGGCGGAGGAGATGTCTAACCACCACCAACCGCTTCAATAATTGCTTCCTCAGGACTGAGGCTGGCCCGGCCAACTCGGCACCTTCGGGACGTGGAGGGCCTCCCACGCTGCCACCTAGAATAATTGACTGGCTCAAAAGATATGCGTGGAGGCCAACGCCGACAGTGGGGCACGGGAACGGAGTGATGGGGCCAAAACAGCGGGGAGTTGGTGTATGAAGCGATGAGGGGGTGAGAGAGGTTACAGAGGGGACACATGGAAAAATGTGGTAAGCGAAGGAGGTGGAAGAATATATGTGATGGACACATTTTAGGGGGAGGCTGACGTGGAGGGAAAGGGACATGTGGCAGGTGGTGAGTGGATGATGAGGCGGAAGGGGGACCACGCGAACCAAAGAGGATAGGTGGATCTGGAAGATGACAAGACGGGAGGAGGGCCCATGCTGGCTAAACACAGAGCGATTGGGAAGGACGGGGGTGTCCAAGTGTCGTTGATCTAAGTGCTGCAATCTCAGTCGTCGGAAGCTGCTTTCTCGATTCCGGACCCCCCCCCTCCGCTTAAAGGTAGAAAGGCAGGGGGGTCCTAGAATGGTCTTTATCGCCATTGATTAGGGCGTGCTGATCTGGACCGTTGGAGAGGTGCGCCCGCGATTCCGGACCCCCCCCGCTTAAAGATAGAAAGGCAGGGGGGGTCTGGAATTCAACATGCACCGTTGATCTGTGTGCCTGAATCGTGGCCGCTCGAAATTGCACATTGCTTACCGCGGGCACATTATTACCCAAAACTTAGGACAAGTAGGTTTTTGACCCAATCTTTGCAATCTAACCCCCCTTTCAAGAAATATCGCTAACATTTGGCTCCATGGGGGATAGAGTCGTCCCTGTGATGCTCTAAGAACTCTTTTGCAGATTCAGTGCCTTTGCTGTTGGGCTATGGAGTCATTTATTAGTCCGAAAAACAAAAATAGAAACAATATGTACAAAACAAAACAAAAAGAGCCAACTGTAGCTCACAGAAAATATTTTTTCAAGGAATGCCCATTTACTGGGCTGCTGAAAACTTCTTTGCCTTCCAGATCCTACAAACTGTAAGTGTTGTTTGAATATACTTCAAGGATCTTGAAAGGCCCCAACCAGAGGGCATCAAATTTACTGTGTTTTCCCTTGTCCTGCCTAGGTGTGTCCCACTTGAGTACCAGGTCACCTTGTTTGAATTCCTCCTTTCTGTTCTTCCTGTCGAAAGCCTGCTTGATCTTCTGCTGATGACTGTATGCTCTCTCCATGACCTGTTCTCTAACCTTCTGTACTTCCACCATCTGATGAATCCTTCTGAGCACATGGTTAGGTTCTTCTTCAAGGTCCTGGAGGAAATTTTCCACAGGCAAGGCAAGCTGAGTGGGGAAAATGGCCTCTATTCCGTAAACAAGTTGGAAAGGTGAGAGGCCCAGGGACTTCTTGGTTGTCACCCGATCAGCCCAGAGAGCAAATTTGAGCTTTGAGTCCCAGGCTCTCTGATTGTCCTCTGGTAGATTTTTGATAATCTTGATCAGGCTTTTATTGGAGGACTCTGCCAGTCCGTTTCCTTGAGGATAGTATGGAGTAGAGTGAACCAGTGAAATCCTGAACTGTTCACAGAATTTGACCAGAGGCTCAGACCTGAAGGGGGCGGCATTGTTGGTGACAATCTTACTTGGGTAGCCAAATCTGGCTATGATGTCTTCCAAGAGGCTGATGATTACTTTGTGAGAAGTGCTCCTGGTGGGGACAGCCTCTATCCACTTGGTGAAATAATCAGTCGCAGTGAGGATCCATCTGTGCTGGCCACTTAAGGGAGGATGAATCTCTCCAATGAAATCCAATCCCCACTGCTGAAAAGGTACCAAAACTACTACAGGCTTCAATGGCAAAGATTTGAGCTGCTGCTTACCTGAGAACTTTTGGCATTTGATGCAAGCCCTAACTTCCCTACAGACATTAGTAAACAAACTAGGCCAGTAATACCCAGCCCGGAGGATTTTGTGGGCTGTGGTCTTCCAGAAATGATGACCTCTGCAGAGACTGCTATGAAAATCAAACATTACCTTCTGGGCTTGCAACGGATCCAGACATCTTAGCAGGATTCCCAGAGGGTCTCTCCAATATAAGGCTCAGTCAATGAGGCAGTATTTGACCACTTTGAGCTTTAAAGATCTGGCCCTGCTCTTTCCCAATCCGTCAGGGGGCTTTAATTCCTGCAGAAAGTACAAGATATCCCTGTACTAGGGACATGCTGCTAGTGGTATGGTGATTTAGGAATTACTGCCGTATGACTCAGCTTGCTCATTGATGAAGTTAATTCCCAAAGTCTTGCAATTGGATTCAGCCAATAGCTTGGCCAAACCTTGCCCTTTTATCAACTTGGTGGGCTTAATCTCCAGGTCAAATTCCAGGATCTTGGCGATTCATTTGCCCCTCCTCCCGTCTATTTCAGGCTGTATAAGAATGTCCTTCACAGAAGTTGAAGGGACATAAGCAGTGATTTTTGAGTGCAAAACATAGATCCTGAAAGCTTTGAGAGCTTTCACCAATGCATAGGTCTGCTTCTCCATGACCTCATATCTTAGCTCAGCATCCCTCAGTGCCTTGCTGAAGAAGGCAATGGGCTGCTCTCGTCCTTGATCGTTTCTCTGCAATAAGACTGCTGCTACTGAGTCATTATAAGCAAATGAGAAAATCAGGAAATCTTTAGAATAATCGGGACTGATCAACACAGGTGCCTCAGTCAATGCTTTCTTTATCTGGGCAAAAGATTCCCTGGATTCAGCAGTCCATTTTATTTCATGGCCCTTCCTGAGCATGGCTATGATGTGCTTCACTAGCTCAGCGAAGTTCGAGACAAATCTCCTCAGAAAATTAACCTTCCCCCAAAATGCCTGAACTTCCTTCTTAGACCGGGGAAGTGACAGGGCCTGAATCGCTTCTACCCTGCTTGGATCAATCCTTACTCCCTTTCCTGACACTATGTGACCTAGCAGCTTTCCCTCCTGCATAGCAAACAGTGACTTCTTGGGGTTTAAATATAGGCCATACCTCCGACATTTCAGGAAAACTCTTTTTAAGTGGCAGCGGTGATCTTTATCAGTCTTGGAGAAGACTGTGATGTCATCCAGATATATCACCACAAACTGATCCTTCTCCCTGATGAAGGCTATGTCCATGGCCCGCTAAAATGTTTCTCCTGCATTCATCAGTCCGAAAGGCATTTTAGCATACATGAATGTGCCCCAAGGACTGGTGAAAGCTGTTTTCTCTCTGTCTTCAGGCATGACTGATATCTGATTGTATCTAGAGAAACCATCAATCATGGACATCCTAGATGCGCCAGTGACCCTTTGTAATATGTGTTCCATGTTGGGCAGGGGATAATTGTCCTTCCTCGAACTTCTGTTCAGGTTCCTGAAATCGACACAGAGTCTGATTTCTCCACTTTTCTTTCTCACCGGGACCAAATTGGCCACCCATTTAGAATATCTCAAGGGGACAATGATCTGGGCATCCAACAACTTCTTTACCTCTTTCTCCATGACAGGTAGCAACATGGGATTTATTTGTCTCAGCTTTTGCTTGAACGGCTTAGCCTCCTCTTTTAGTGGGATCTTGTGCTCAATGACTGATGTGTCATACGTCTTGAGGTCTTTGTAGGTCCATGCAAAGACATCAGCAAACTCCTTCAACAGCTTAGTATATCCGGCCCTCTCCCCCTTGGTCAAACTTCTGGACAGCTTGACAAACTTTGGTTCCTCAGGTGTACCTATGTTGCATTCAGTAGTGTCATCATCATCACCTGAGACTTTCCCCTTCACTGCTACATCATTTCCATCGAACAATCTTTCTAACGGGATCAGTCCTTTTGGAATGTGATTGCTCGGCAGCTGAATGATCCGGTGATCAACAATTTTATTTACAAATTCTCCAGGGTGATGGTCATCTTCCTCTTCAGGGTTCTCATCTATGTGCATTGTGGAAAAGTCATCAATGGACTGGAGGAATTTTTCAATCTCTTGATCATCCTCAAACACCTTCCAGTATTTGATGTTGTCTGGTATAGAAGGTCTGTACTTTATTTCAACATCGGACCTGGCAGTGGGCAGCGTGGGAACTTCGAGCACACTAGCTATGAAAGCTAAAAAGTTGGATGAGGCATTTTCCTCCCTCGAAATGTAGGAAATGTTAAAATCCAGAAAGGAATTATCAACCAGGTCCCATACCTCGTTCCTGTAATTCCTGAGCCGAGGATGCTTAACCTGATAAATGTTTTTTAACTGCTGGACAATCATCTCTGCATCTCCAAACACAACCATCTCTTTAATTTCCATTTCCTTGGCAGCTCTTAATCCCAGAACTAGAGCGTCATACTCTGCCACATTATTGTTGACCTCGAATTCCAGCTTGTATGACAGAGATATGGTCTGTTGACAGGGTGATGTGAATATCACTCCGGCACCTGCACCCATACTGGAGGAAGCTCCATCAAAGAACATCTTCCAAACAGAGGTGGTTGGAGGGGAGGTCTCCTGATTAAGAATGGGCTACTTTTTGATCTGTAAAGGGGCCTCAGGGGTGTTGGTGAGCTGTAGTAAACTGGAGCCTAAATCAGTGTCCAAAGCATAGATGGGATGATTAGTAGGGTTGGCTTCATCACTGACAATGTAGGCTAGCTGGGCTTCTCTATATAATCTCCTATGTTCCCCCCCAAAGACTGGAATGGTGGCATAAGTGAGGTCCATCTGCAAGGTTCCCCCCAGTCTCTTTATCCAGGATCTTGACAACAGCATGCCAAACTTAGGGGGGACATCAGCTACCACAATATCCATGACCATACTCTTCATGGGCAGCCGAAACAGGGAAATTACCAAGTCCTTGATGACTCCCAAACACTGAACCCTCTTGGAGTCAAAAGAATAGAGGTCATGATAGGCTCGGGTGACTTCCAGTTCTAATTCCTCCATGACAGCTTTGGGCATGAGATTGTGGGAGGCCCCTGAGTCCATCAAGAAATTATGCAGTACTTTGTCATGTATGTTCAGGGATGTGTAGAAGGGATGGGATGAATCATCTCTGTCTTCTACCATGGGACCTAGGATAACTGCAAGCCTTTCATCTTGGAGGTTTATGGAGTCTGTGAGAGGATATGAGGCTTCAGATTTCAATAGCTCAGAGAAGCGTTTTTTGAATTCCCCATGTTTAATTAACTCAGTGAGTGGCATAGGAATTCTGATCTTTTGAATTTCATGTTTGAAATTGAAAGAAGACATGGGCTTTGGAATTTCTCTAATTTTAGGAACATGATTTTGGACAATGGGAGAGAGGGGTTGGGCCTTCTTACCTCTATGAGCATCTGCTATCTCATTAGCAGGCCTCTCTGCTCTAGTGGATGGCTCAGGAACATTAGGTGCTGCTACCCTTTTGTCAGACCTCAAGTTGTACCTGCCTCGACCGCCGCTAGCTTTGTCTCCCTTGCTCAATTCATTCAGCTGGCTATCCATAAGAGACTCTTCATATGTTGATTGGGTCAGATGAGGGAAAGGGGGAGTGACCTCTAAACTGTGGATTTTTGGCTCAGGCTCATCTGCTTCCCCTTGTTCTTCATCAGCCACAAAATTGTTCTGGAAGGGAGCCTGAATTCTTTGGTCGTCTTTGTCTCTTTCTTTTTCTCTGTGCATAGTTGGAGGAGCGAAATTATTTGGCCTTCTGAAACCTGCCCTGTTCTCGGTGCTCTGAGGGCCCTTGTTCATTTGTTTCCTCTCCACTTTCAATCTTTCCACCTCTTCTTTAAGGAGGTTCATAACTCGGGTCAGCTCATTTACTTGAGGGTGGGACAGTGATGGGCCGGAAGTTGAGGCTTCTGATTTTTCCTTTCTTCTGTCTGTGTCAGCCTGGTTTCTCAGCCTGTCAGCTGCCAATATGTTGGATTCCACTGCTATAGCTGCATCTTGCATCTGAGCTAAAGAGGTGGCTCTTCTTTCTCTTAACACGAGACAGAAATCAGGGTCAAATGCGCTAGCATAGGAAATTTGAGCAGAGGCCTCTGAGGGTTTAATCTCTACATGAATCTTGTTGTACATCTTATTAAATCTTTTGGAGAAGTCTGAGATAGAATCCCCTTCCATCTTCCTCAGAGACCCAAAATCTGTCATGTAATACATATAATCTTTTCTGTCTCCCCACTGCCTCAGGAAAATGTTATCCAAGGCTTCAATGCCAGCAATAGATCCAGGGGCCAGTCCTCGGAACCATTTTCTCACCTCTCCATCTAGGCTCTGGAAAAAAACTCTCATCCAGACATCTTCATTTTCAATATTCAAGTTGTCTGCATAACTGTAAAAAGAAACTAGGTGCTCTTCATCAGTTACATCTCCCTCCCCACTGAACTTGGGCATGTATTTCAAATAGTCTCCAGCAGGGAGGGGGTTCAGAGGATGGGGTAGAATCAAAGGAGCGTATCTGGCAACAACTATGGCATCCATTCTATTCGAAGGGGGATTAGCACCAGCCATAGGGATATTAGGTAGAGGAGAACCCGGAGGAGAAGGAGTATGGATGGGAGATGTTGGGAAAGAGGTTCTTGGAGGAGACAATGGAGAAAACAGAGAGAAATCCAAGGGACCTGAGTGTGCAGACGCTTCTCTCTGTGCAGTAGTAACAATAAAAGGAGGGGTGGTGAAACCCTCGGAAGTTTGAGGTCTGTGATGAGGAAAGACCTCCAGGGAGGGGGGAGTGACAAGGATCTCTCTTTCTGATACCATACCAGGAGGAGAAAACTCAGCAGGAACAATCCTGAAATTTAGAAAACGGGAAACCTCGGAGGAAGGACGACTAGGAAACTGAGAATCTGAAAATGGAGTTCTCACAGAAGGGGAGGGCGTATTACCTGTTTTAGCGATGGAAAATTCTTTTGCAGATCTCTTTCCCTTTCTGCGCACTGCTTCAGCGTCAGCTTCTGGTGTAGCCAAAGGCAAGTGTGGGTTAGACCTCGTATGTCTGCCTCTCGAAGCCACAGTTGATAGTGCAGGTTCTCCTCAGCGGAGTCGTCACTGTTGATACTGAGAGGGGGGTGAATCAGTATCAAGTACAATTTAAAACCTTTTTCAACTTATACTTAAACCATTCAATTATATCCAATGAGAAATGAACAATAGTATAAGAGTTACACCAATACACCACA
>ML788638.1:226488-241288 GCA_009831015.1 Picea engelmannii
AAGAGCATGATGTATAATATCCATCCATGGGTGTTGTATCTTCATTTTCATTTTCCTTCATGTCCAAATAACTTCATCAATATTCTGGTCCAAAACCCATGACTAGGGTTGACATCAATGACAACAACCAATCTTCCAACAGTCACAATGGAGTCGCCAGGTACACAGTAGAAATCTTCAAGTTCTGATATCTGATGCACCTTCAGAATCAGTTGATCTTTGTCGTTCAATCCCGGGGAAAATGTTCAACTTCGTCCTCGGCAACGGCGCCAGAAATGTTGGCGATGGAAGTCACTCCTGGATTGCTAGCAGGAGCAGAGCCCGACACCCATCAGTTTAATGTCACGATTTGTTTTGAAGGGGTGATCTAATGGAGATAAAGACTCGAGGAGATATCACTCTAACTCGGGGACTAAGTCTGGTACATAAGTGAAAAAGGAGGTCTTGATCCAACTTCAACCAGTGGGTTGATAAAAGGGTGAATAGGTGGAAGACTTAGTGAGGAAAATGAAAAAACATCTTTAGGCAACAGGATTTCGGCTATCTGCAGAAGAAAGACACTAAATGCAAGCTCAGCTTGGTTCAAAGTCTCAAGAAACTGAGGAGGACTCGACTGGATCCTCCAATTCCAAGTCACTCAGCGCTGGGAAAATCACAAAGGCTAGCTAGAAACATCATAACTGCTACAGTGATCCTACCAACATCATCCTATAACAACTATAGTTCGACTGGATCCTCCAATTCTGAGCGATTCTAACACAGTGTAACAAAGATGTAAAAGAAACCGGCATTCATTAGGCAAGAAATCTCAAGAGTTTATACATAACCAGAGGATCAATGCTTCATTAAAGATTTACAACCGGGAGCTCAACTCAACCATCGATAGATACAAAAATGGTGAAAACGCCTTCATATACTCAGAACAACCATAGCAGCAAAATCAAGACACTGCATTGAAGGCTTTGCGTCTGCATGGCTTTCTGACAGTCAACCTCTGAGAGATCATGCAACTTATGTCAGACGCAATCTGGTTCTTTGACAGTTCCAATGGTGAATCGAAGTGCCTTTAATTCATTGTCGTGCTTTCCCATTATGGCGGAGGAGATGTCTAACCACCACCAACTGCTTCAATAACTGCTTCCTCGGGATTGAGGCTGGCCCAGCCAACTCGGCACCTTCGGGACATGGAGGGCCTCCCACGCTGCCATCTGGAATAACTGACTGGCTCAAAAGATATGCGTGGAGGCCAGCGCCGACAGTGGGGCACGGGAACAGAGTGATGGGGCCAAAACAGCGGGGAGTTGGTGTATGAAGCGATGAGGGGGCGAGAGAGGTTACAGGGGGGACACATGGAAAGATGTGGTAAGCGAAGGAGGTGGAAGAATAGATGTGATGGACACATTTTAGGGGGAGGCTGACATGGAGGGAAAGGGACACGCGGCAGGTGGTGAGTGGATGATGAGGTGGAAGGGGGACCACACGAACCAAAGAGGGGAGGTGGATCTGGAAGATGACAAGACGGGAGGAGGGCCCATGCTGGCTAAACACAGAGCGGCTGGGAAGGATGGGAGTGTCCAAACGCTGTTGATCCGAGTGTTGCAATCTCAGTCGTCAGAAGCTGCTCGCTCGATTCTAGACCCCCCCCCTCCGCTTAAAGGTAGAAAGGCAGGGGGGGGTCCATAATGGTCTTTATCTCCGTTGATCAGGGCGCGCTGATCTGGACCGTTGGAGAGGTGCGCCCATGATTCCGGACCCCCCCCTCCCCTCGCTTAAAGATAGAAAGACAGGGGGGTCTGGAATTCAAAATGCGCCGTTGATTTGTGCGCCTGAATCGTGGCCGCTCGAACTTGCACATTGCTTACCGCGGGCGCATTATTACCCAAAACTTAGGACAAGTAGGTTTTTGACCCAATCTTTACGATCTAACCCCCCTTTCAAGAAATATCGCTAACAGGTTCCTACCAGTATACAGTGATTCCATTTGGATTGAAGAATTCCCCAACCATCTTTTCCAAGGTGGTGGTTGAAGCATTCAAGGAGTTTCTGCATAAACTTCTAGAAGCATATTTTGATGATTGGACTATTTTTAGTTTATTGAAAAATCATATTGAATGTCTAAGGCTAATGTTGGACAAATGAAGGAAGTGTCAAATTGTCTTGAATTTGAAGAAGTGCATCTTATTCTCACCATTTGGAGTTTTATTAGATCATATTGTATGCAAGTAGGGATTGTTGGTCGATCCATCTAAAATTGCCATTATAGTTGATCTACCCCCTTCTACTTCAGTCAAATAGTTGCGCACTGTGCTGGGACATACTGGGTATTAAAGGAAGTTCATTAAAGGATATGCCCATATTACAAAACCTATTGAGAAGATTTTGAAGAAAGACTGTCAATTTCACTGGACATAAGAGTGCCAGCAGAGCTTCGACACACTGAAACAGAAAATGGTTACTGAGCCTATTATGGTTTTCCTAGATTGGAGCAAGGAGTTTCATGTGCATGTTGATGCATCTTCTATTTCCTTAGGAGCGGTGTTAGCATAACCTGTGGAAGGAGATATTGACCATCCATTAGATTTTTCTAACAGGAAACTATCCACAACTAATATTAATTACACCACCACTGAAAGAGAAGGGTTAGACATGATGTATGCATTGCATAAGTTTCACAACTACTTGTTGGGAGGACACTTTAAAATGTTTACTGATCATTCTGCATTGAAATACCTAGTCAACAAGTCAGTGTTGGGGGGAGAATATGCAGATGGCTTCTGCTATTTCAGGAATATGACTTTGAGATCGTATTTAAACCAGGAAGAATTAACAAAGGTCCTGACCACTTGTCAAGGTTGGAACATGGCGAAGAGTTAACCAGTTTGGAGGATGCACAACTATTGGCCATTAGAAATATTGATGACCACTTCGCAGAGATAGTCTGGTTCCTTTCAACAGGAATGGCACCGAGTGAGTATACAATTCCCTAGAAGAAACAACAAGTAGTGCGCGCTGCAGAATTTTCACTTATATCTAGAAAACTATACAAAATGGGACCTGATGAGATATTAAGGATGTGTGTTATGGAGGCAGAGCGACCATTGATCCTCGCAAAATCTCATGAAGGAATCATTGGAGGACACTACGCAGGGAAAGAAACTGCGCAGAAGGTTCTTAGAGTTGGCCTTTGGTGGCCTACCTTACACAGAGATGCTAAAGACTATTACAGAGCCTACGATGTATGCCAAAGAGTTGGGAAACCATCCAGAAGATATGAAATTCCCTTAGCACCACAAATGACCCTACAAGCATTTGAGAAATGGGCCATTGACTTCGTGGGACCTATAAACCCACCAGGCAAGAAGATAAGAGAAAGGTACATCATTACTATGACATGGGCCGAGGTAAGAGAAGTTAAGGACTGTAGTGAAACTATAGTTGCACGCTTCATATTTGATGACATCATAACGAGGTTTGGATGCCCGAAGATCCTTATGAGTGATCAAGGAACACATTTCATAAATAAAACAGTTGAAGCCCTAACTGAGGAATTTGCAATCCACCATCAAAAGAGCACGCCTTACCATCCACAATCAAATGAGATAGTGGAAGCATTCAACAAGATCTCGGACACAACACTAACGAAGATTTTTAGTGTTAATAGAGATGACTGGGATTTAAGAGTACCAGCGGTACTGTGGGCCTATAGAACCACTTGTAAGAAACTAACAATGTAGACCCCTTTTAAGTTGGTGTATGGTCTCGAAGCTGTTTTCACGATGGAATATTTGGTACCAAACTTAAGAATTGATTCCTTTACAGATATGGACGACACTGGCGTTGTTCGAGAAAGGCTTGCACAGTTGGTCGAACTAGAAGAAGACATATTTATTGCAGGATTCCATCAGCAGGTACAAAAGGAAAGAGAGAAGGCCTATCATGACAGACACATTAAGAAGAAAGCATTTAAGCAAGGTGATCTGGTATTGGTATATGACAGTAAATTCATAAAGCATCCAGGAAAGTTCATAACGCATTGGCTCGGGCCATATGAGGTTGCCTATGTTACAGGAGGAGCTGCACAGTTGAAGACTTTGAAGGGAGAATGGAAGGAAGGATTAGTGAATGGGAGATGACTGAAATTGTATCGTGACAACCAACTTCCTCAAAACTCTTGGTAAAATCATGAGGAAAAGGGTCTAGGTACCAGGTGCAGTTGAAACTGGGTACCAGACACAGAAAAGAAAATATGCACAAGGAAGGAAAGGAAGCATAGAGCAAAAAGCAAAGGCTACACTACGCAGTTTGAAGTCAAAGTAAAATAGAAAGATCAGATCTGAAGTGCCTTGGAATGAGTCATAGGTGAGTGTTGGGGGCTTGTTGGCCCTTGGTTATAAAAGTTAGCAAAGAGCAAGGAAGAAAAGGAAAAATACGAAGTGAACGGAAGAGATAGTGATTGTTACTGGGTCGAAGTGAGCAAAAGAGCATAAAAGACGGAGCGAAGAAAAGGGAAGCAAGCCATTGGATGCGGAGATCGAGGATGGAAGATCAACAAGGAAGAAGGATCGTGGACAACTTAGTAAGAGAAAAAACCCATCGTTGGATGCTTTGAAGCACCACATGAGAATGAAGGAAAGACAGACTGACGAAGCCCTGAAAAACACGAGTCAAGTTGACCCAGGGTTTTAGACACCTAGGGTTTTGGTATCTAGGGTTTTTGACACCTAGGTTTCAGCCTAAGGCTGTCGGTGAGTGATTGTAATGTATAAATAGAGGTATAAAGGACCTGGGATGAGTTGTTGTTGGTGTTATGATTGTTGTTGTTGTCTTTATCATCATGTGATCGAGTGAATAATATTGAGTGAGAGAGAAGTGTTGAGTACGAGAGTCTTCTATATTGTAATATATTCAGCTGGGTGCGAAGATCAACCATGCAACTGGGTGCGTAGGGAGGGGAGAGATAACGAGGATAAGAGAGAAGATCTACTAGTTGAGAGCGCAAACAAGAACTATATTCTCCATCTTAATATATTATAAAGCACAGTTATGTGGACATAGCCCCAGAGAGAGGGTGAACCACGTATATTTTGTGTTGTGTGTGATTGATGCTATGTTCTTTTCCCTTTGATATAATGTTATTGCATTATTGTGTTAGATCTGATAGATAGTTGTGTGGAGTAGATATAAGCTAATAAGTGATATATGCATGTTGTATTGTTCTAGTATTAGATCCACTTGATATTCCCCTTGGTTGTATACATCTCTGTCTTGCAACCACCCCATAGTTGCTTCAGGTGAGACTACATCTGCTTCGTAGGTGTTTCTGAAAGGGTCAGTAGTTAGGGCTTGTTGGTGTGCTCTTGGAGTTGAACCCTGAGTTTTCCCTTGTGCCAACACGATAATGACAGAACATCTCAAGGAAAGAACTAATGATTTAATTCAACTTGAGGCAGAGTTTGGTCAAGAAGAGAGAATACTCGAAGAAGAAATAATTACATTGAAGACCCAACTTGAAGAAGCAAAGAGAATAGAAGAAGTCATGAAGATTCAAATAATGAAGAAAGAAGAAGAGATTGAAAAACTTGAAGAAGAAGTTGTCAAATTTAGAAGTAAAGTCGTCAAGCTCAACAAGAACATTGAAGAGACAGAAACATCCACATAAACATTAGAGAATGAAGAGAAGCATTCCCTAGAAAAGAAAAATGAAGAAAATAATAAGAGTTATGTAGAAGTACTCAAAGGAAGGAATCATAGTAAACAAGAATCAAAGAATAATAATAGAGATACATATTCAACAATACCTACCACGTTCAGGCATCAAAGAAGCTTCAACCATAAACAAGAGATCCACAGAAGAGAACATCATGATCAAACAAGGAAAGCATTCATAAGGACTACACAACAAAGAAGATCATTCACTCCCAGGTATGTAAATTTATTTTATGGTCATTGTTTTTATTGTACTAACTTTGGACATAAGGTTACAGATTTCAGGGCTTATGAAAGAAATGTTCAAAGAAGAAAATATTATGTGGCCCCACATGACATTGAATGTTACAATTTCCATAACTATGGACACATAGTTCGTGATTGTAGAAGCATGATGGATACTTCTATGAAAGAGAATATTGATATGAGATATAAGAAGGTTTGGAAAAGAAAACAAGAATGGGTAAAGGAATATCAGACACTCTCAGAATTGGAAATAATATGAGATGAAGAAAAATCTACAAGGAAAAATGAAGATGTTAGATATAGGAAGCTTTGGAAAAGAAATAAAAAAAAATAGAAGAGCAAGTGAATAAAGAACAGGTCCCAGAAATTGCAGGATTTGCAGTAGTGTGAGAAAGAAAAGAAGAGAAGGTGAATAAAGAACAGGTTCAACAGATTGTACCGAGAGAGTCTCCAACATCAACATTCTCGACCTCTCACGGGACTAGGTGAGAAGAGACAAGAATGCTACCCTAGGCTTTAAGCCACTGACATGAAAGCGCATTGAACTCTAGGCCAATTTTCCCTTAACCTATAGTCCAAGCATGAATTGATTTGCCTTGTAATTTAACTTTTTAACAATATTTAATTTTTATTTAATTTGTGATCTTTATGTTATTTACTTTCATACATTTGAAGTAATCAAAATTAAAAATAATAAAAGAAATGCAAATAAATAAAAAATGGAAAAACAATGCTTTTGTTTAGTTTTAATAAAAATAAAATTAAAAAAAAGCTAACGCAAGTTAAGAAACTGTATTAGTTTTAAAGTAATTTAATTACATGCAAAGTTTATTACCTAACATTAATTGCAACAACATTTTTTATGATATAAGATTTTATGTTTTATTTTTAAGTTAGGATATAATTAAATATAATAAAATTAAAATAGTAAAATAAACAAAAATAAAAGTTTATGCACAGTAACAAACTAAAAACTTTATACATATGATTATAAACAAAATAAAATGTTTTGTTTGTTTTTTAAAAATTTTATCTATTTTTTTTTTTAATTTGAAATAAAAGTGTAAAATAAAGATGAGGAAAACTAAGGACTTTAAAGAAAAAATCAAAGAAAATATCCATAGAGAAATAATTAATTTTCATTAAAAACAAAATTTCTATACAAAATCATAAATCTTCAAAATCTGCAAGTCTCTAAGTAGACTAGGGCCATGCATATGGTATTTAGCTCTTCTAGACGCAATGTACAATAGAAAGACCAAGCATGAAAAGGAAAAAAAAGTTGAGCCAGAAGTGGAATAGAGCAATGGTGGCGAATCACAAAGAGGAAACCTATATACAGAAACCGATTAGCGTCAAATACAATCGAGCCTTAATACAACAACTGGCAAATAAACCTTTGTCTTGTGAAGGATAGCAAGCTCATCCTCGCTTATACCTTTCATTTCTTCACAAAACCCATGTTTCCTACAATTCTGTCAATCTCTGCTAAATATGCAAGAAAATAATGAAAATAAAAAGTCCTCCTAACACTACCAGCATACTATTCTCCGAAAATTCTGCCAAGGTTCTCTCTCTGAATTTTCTCTTAAAAATGTATTCTTCAGAAAAATTTTGTCTTCAAAACCCTCCTATATGGCTATTGAACATTGCTTCTTTTATAGCAGTTGATAGGCAGTTCTAGTGGTTATGGTCGTTCCTCAAGCAAACTCCGATGCTTATGGTCGTTTTGCAAGTGAGCGAACTGCTTGAAACATAAAATGTTTAGGAATTTCCTAAACACATTAGGAAACAAATCAAATTGTTTTTGTTATATCTGGGTCATCCGTTTGGGATTTTTTCATCTGTTTATGATTATTTCCCATTGTATTTTATATGTAGTTTGACGTAGATAATTTTAACTAATTTTTTGTAGCAAGAAGAACTTCCTCGTATGGATTGTCTCAGCACGAATCTCTTTAGTACCATCAGGCTCGAAATTTGATACATCTTTTAAAGTGGTTTGTTCTCATGTAGAGGGCACTCATAAGCTGGAGGAGAGGTATCTTCAATGCAATATTGAATTGTGTTAAACATAATGTAACCTCAACAGTCTGACTGTACACTGCCAACTGTACTGGACAGCTGTACTTTCTATTCTTGTTTAGCTTGAGCCTATTTAGCTCAGCCATCTCCCATTGCATTGTAACTTCTTAATCTCTTCTATATACATTCCAATATACTATTCTATTCTTTCTCTCTGCATTTCTCTTTACTTCAAAATTTATCATGGTATCAGAGCTACAATAGTAAGCCTCTTCACACAGTCCGGAGAGCAACACGATCCTCACAGCGTAGAGCTTCACGGATCTTGAGAGCATGCGATACAGTCTCTTTCACAAGGTTTGGAGAGCCGTCTGTCATACTCTCGGAAGAACCTCGTAGGAAACTTCCACGAGGAAGCAGACCGTATTACGTTCAAAAGATCAACGTAGGAATCTTGCAGAGGTTGCAGAGCATACTATGCTCGAAAGAACGAGGAAGCAGAGACCGAGAAAGAAGAAACCTTAAATTTTCTTGAACAATTTTTCAAGAATCGTCAAAGATTGACGAAGAAGAGCTGCAGAACAGAAGAATGTTTAAAGAACTCGAAGAATACATTCAAAATCATTAAAGATTGCTGCAGAAGGCAGCATCGTTTAAAGTTTTTTGAAATTCGCTCAAATCTTTCAAAGATTGTAGCAGAGAATGAAGAACTCATGTATTTCTTTCAAATCTTTGAAAGATTCACGAATCTTTCTTCCACAGGAGTAAAGAACACGTCTCAGGTGCAAAGAACAGCCATTGAGGCCGTAAAATTCATCCTGAGAACGTATCCGAAGCGGGAAACCAGTTCAGAAGGGACGAGGAGAGCGCGGAAAAGGCGAAAGAGTTTCAGCCATTAGATCTTGTGTAGAGGCCCGACAACCGTTGGATCCGCAAGAAAGTGCACGAGGTTTAATCCTCTGCAGCGCCAAGGAATTTTTGACCTGTGAAATCTCGACATCATCTAGACCGTCCATCAAGAGACACGTGGTGAGATCCTATTCCATCGCAAAATTGATAATCGGGAGTTGGACGCGCAAAAGAGATTGCACTCCAAAAAATCTGATACGCGATATCGCGAAATCCCGAGAAGACTTGTGAGCCATCCATCTCAGAGGATAGGTGGCAGCAGATCCAAGCCATCAGTCCATCGACATTTCGGAGTTCACAGTTTTGAAAGACCGTCGCAACAAGAGTTTGAAACTCGCGAAATCATGATTCACGAAATAACGATCAGATCTCAGCCGTCCATTTGACCGGACACATGGCAGACATCGAGGAAACCATCGTCGTTTCGGCATTCGGGGATTCAATTTGACAGAGAAGTTGTGTCAACGAAGCATCGCAAGTTGCGATATCCCGAGGTTGAATCGGGACCGTCCATCTTTCCAGGACGCGTGGCATAAATCCGAGGACTCGGGAAAAGTCCCGAAAAGGAAGGGCCATCGGCACATCGGGATTCGGCATTTTGCGAATCCTAAGGACAAGAAACACGAGCATTTTGGAACTCCGAAGTCCGAAATCCTGACAGGAGGAAAGCTCCGTTGTGGGGCCCAGCTGACGTCATCTCATCAACACGAGGGATCGAGAATCTCCACGGGGAAACCCCTGAAGCAGACTTGAGCCGTCCGTCTGTTCAGGACGTGTGGCAGAGATCGAGGCTTTTAGAAAATTTCTCGAAAGCAGAGTCCATCGACATTACGGGATTCAGAAAATCACGGATCCTGGAGACGAGAAATCTGGAACATATCAAATCACGAATTCGCGAGGAGAAATCAGGACCATCCATCTGTTAGGACACGTGGAGGCGATTAAAGCAATCGTGAAATTTCCCGAAAGGAAAGCGCCATCATTAAATTGGAGATCGGGGAATCGAGGAGACAGAAGAGCTCGTCATCAAAACTCGCGAAATCCCAATTCACGATATCCCGATAAGATATGGGCCGTCAGATCACAAGAAGATCTGGACCGTTGAATTATCCAAAGGAATTTTTTTTGCATTTCGTCGATTTGAAAGTCAAAAATCCGGAAAAGCCTGTAGTGCTTTAACAGTAAGGCGTGTGGTCACATTGCAAGGAGACTAAGGGCCAATTCAAGCCCGATAAGCTCCCTTCGGCCATCGGCAAATTGGCATTTCGGCGATCGGAGGTAAATACGAAATTTCCCTCTGTTTTTTCTGCAATTTTTTTTTATGGCGTCGTCTAGCAATTTAGGACCAACTCAGGGTCCAATTCTTCTGGGAAAGAATTACGAGTTTTGGTCTCTACGAATGAAATCATTCTTGCAAGCACAAGAGTGGTAGGAACCAGTGGATCTTGGATATGTGGAACCAGATCTAGCTTCCCTTGCTGCCATGACAAATGCGCAAAGAATTGCTCAGGCAACACTGAGGAACAAAGAAAATAAAGCAAAATTCTGGATTCAGAATTCTGTGGATGACTCGATTTTCTCAAAAATCACAGGCGCTAGTACTTCAAAATAGGCCTGGGACATCCTTAAATCTTCCTACCAAGGAAATGACAGGGTCAAAACAGTTAAACTGCAGACCTTGTGGATGCAATTCGAGACTCTAAGGATGACAGAGTCCGAAACTGTGGATCAGTTCATGACCAGAGTCATGGGAATCGTGAACCAGATCAGACTGATTGGTGAAACCATCACTGATCAACGAATTGTTGAGAAAAATCTCAGAAGTCTACCCAAGAAATTTGAAATGGTTGTAATAGCAATCCTTGAATCCAAGGATCTGTCAAGATTTTCAACAGAAGAATTAATTGGTTCTCTGGTGACACATGAGACCAGACTGCATCTCACAGATGAGTCAATCTCTAATGCTTTCAAAATTCAATTCTCCTTCATCAAAGGGAGAGGCAGAGGAAGAAGCAGAGTTCACCAAGGAAGAGGGAGCAATCAAAGTAACTCTCACTTCAGTGGAGGTAACATACAATAGTATCCGAATCAAAATTTCCAAGGTCAAAGACAACAACAACATAATCAACATCAGAATTTTCAGCCTCAAAGAGGCAGAGGGAGAAGATCAAATGACAAAACAAGCATATTACAATGCTATTACTGCAAAAAGTATGGGCACTATGAATCTGAATGCAGGAAGAAGAAATCAGATCAACTCTCAGGCAGAGTGCATGTGTCAAATCACATGGGAGAAAACTCAAGAGGTATGTTTCTCTCATGCCACAAGAATGAACATCAACCTAAAGATCTATGGTTGCTGGACAGTGGATGCAGAAATCACATGACAGGTAACAAAGAATTACTTTCATGCATTGATTCTTCAATCACCTCTGACATTACACTTGGAAATGATTATTTAGTCAAAGTTCAAGGAAAAGGAACTGTTCCTATTCTTACTAAACAGAATGTAAAGAAAGACATATACAATGTCTATCATGTTCCAGATTTAAAACATAATTTGCTAAGTGTAGGACAACTCATTGAACATGGCTATAAGGTACTTTTTGAGGGAACATCTTGTAAGATATATGACAAAATCCCAAGTAGAAAATTAATTTCTGAAATCCATATGACCCCAAATAGGATGTTTCCCCTTATCCTCAGAACTGCGAATCTGAGTCAACCATATGCACAGAGTGCATCCACCCTGAATGAAACAATGGTTTGGCATACAAGATTTGGACATCTACCATTTTAGAGTCTAAGTCTTCTTCAGAAAAACTCCATGGTTAAAGGTCTACCTATCTTTAAAGAGCAAATTCCCCCATGTGAGTCTTGCATACTTGGAAAACACAAGAGAACTAGTTTTTCACAGTCTTCCAATCAAGCCCAACAACATCTTGAACTTGTTCACACTGACCTATGTGGACCAATGAAAACAAAGTCAATAGGTGGTAGCTTTTACTTTCTAACGTTTATTGATGATTTCAGCAGAAAAATATGGATCTATTTTCTCAGACACAACTCTGAAACATTTGCAAAATTCAAAGAATTCAAGGCAGAAGCTGAAAAACAGAATGGAAAATATATCAAAGCACTCAGGTCAGATGGAGGAGGAGAATACAACTCCATAGAATTTGCAAATTTCTGCAAATCACAAGGCATTATTATGCAAACAACAACCAGGTATACTCCACAGCAGAATGGAGTGGCTGAAAGAAAAAATCAGACAATAATGAATATGGCAAGAACACTTCTTAAAGAGAAACACTCGTCAAATACTTTTTGGGCTGAAGCAGTAGCATGCTCAGTTTATCTCTTGAATAGATCTCCAACCACCAGTCTAAAGATGAAAGTTCCCCAAGAAGCATGGAGCGGGACAAAGTTCAATGTTGCACATCTAAGGACATTTGGATGCATAGCATACGCTCACATACCTTCTGAATTAAGGAAGAAACTTGATGACAGAAGTGAAAAATGTATTTTCACTGGCTATAGTGAAACATCCAAAGCTTATAGGCTTTACAATCCCATCACCAAGAAATTAATTCTTAGTAGAGATGTACAATTTCTGGAAAATCAATTTTGGAATGATTCAAAAAATCCGCAAGTGGACTGTCAAAATCCATTGCTGCCAAGTTCTGAAAACACAGAAAATTCAGAACAGCAAGTACCTCAAAATTTTCTTCCAAGATTGCAAGTACAAAGACAACCTGAACATTCTCAGGATAACTCAACTTCCAGCAGAAAATCATTCTCTGAACCACAGAATCAGAGAACTTGAAGTTTGAAAGAAATCCATCAGCAGTTGGATGACTTTGAGCAACACAACCTTTTCGCTTTAATGTCATGTCAACCTACATCTTTTAAGGAAGCCGCTAAGGAGCCACATTGGATTCAAGCCATGAACTAAGAAATTGACTCCATTGAGAAGAACAAGACATGGGATCTTGTTGATTTGCCAAGACACAAGAAGAGTATTGGTGTCAAGTGGGTTTATAAAACTAAACTCAATGAAAAAGGGCAGATTGAAAAGCATAAGGCAAGACTTGTTGCCAAAGGATTCTCACAACGACCAGGTACTGATTATGGTGAAACTTTTGCTCCAGTAGCAAGATTAGACACTGTCAGAACTCTATTGGCCATAGCAACACAACACAAATGGCAAGTATACCAGATGGATGTCAAGTCAACATTCTTGAATGGTTTCTTAGAAGAAGAAGTTTATGTCGATCAACCACCTCGATTTGAAGTCCAAGAGCACCCAGCCAAAGTGTATCGGTTGAAGAAAGCCTTGTATGGCTTAAAACAAGCTCCAAGAGCTTGGTACAGCAGAATTGACACTTATTGAATCAAAAGTGGTTTCAGCAGAAGCCAAAATGAGCCAACTCTTTACACCAAAACAAATCAGCACGGTAAAATTCTAATTGTATGTTTATATGTTGATGACATGATTTACACAGGAAATCTTGAGTTAACAGATTTCAAACATGCCATGCAATCTGAGTTTGAGATGACAGATCTTGGCATAATGAAATATTTTTTAGGGATTGAGGTTAATCAATCAGCCAAAGGCATTTTTGTCTGTCAGCAAAAGTATGCAGCAACCATCATTAAAAGATTTTGCATGGAAGGATGCAATCCAGCAGAAAACCCCATACCATTAGGCACAAAATTGAGCAAGAATGATGAAGGTTCTGCAATGGACTCTACTTTATACAAAAGTTTAGTAGGCAGTTTGTTGTATCTTATAGCAACTAGGCCTAACATTATGTATGCAGCCAGCCTTGTTTCCAGATTCATGGAATCACCCAAAGATTCGCATTGGAAAATGGCAAATCGAATTTTGAGATATGTTGCAGGAACTCTCAATTTCGGCTTATGGTACACTAAATCTGATAGTAATCAACTCTCTGGTTACACAGACAGTGACTTTGCAGGTAGTCTAGATGACAGGAAAAACACATTAGGATATGTTTTTCAACTGGGCACGAACCTGATTTCATGGGCATCAAAGAAGCAACCAATTGTTTCAATATCTTCTGCAGAGGCAGAGTATGTTGCTGCTACCTTAGCTTCATGTCAAGCTGTGTGGCTGAGAAGAATATTGAAAGATATGTCACATACAAAAAATGATCCAACTCCTATGTTCTGTGACAATACATTAGCAATTGCTTTATCCAAAAATCATGTGTTTCACAAGAAAAACAAACACATTGACACTCGCTTTCATTTCATACGCGAGCTAGTCAATAATGGTGATATTGCACTACAATTTTGTGATTCTCGAGATCAACTTGCTGATATCTTTACAAAGCCACTAGGAAAGTCAGTTTTTGATTTTCAGAGACAACACTTAGGCATAATCAGTGCTAATGTTTGTAACTGTTGAGTTTAAGAGGGAGTGTTAAACATAATGTAACCTCAACACTCTGATTGTACACTGCCCGCTGTACTGGACAGCTGTACTTTCTATTTTTGTTTAGCTTGAGCCTATTTAGCTCAGCCATCTCCCATTGCATTGTAACTTCTTAATCTCTTCTATATACATTCCAATATACTGTTCTATTCTTTCTCTCTGCATTTCTCTTTACTTCACAATTTATCAAATGGTATTATGATCGCCATGGAACCATAGGGCTATCGAAAGCCATTTCTTTGTTGTCCATGATGATTTATTGGGATTGCAACCACCACAATCCTTCCAAAGTCTTGGAACAACTGATCTCAGGTGCACAGCCCCTAGTCGGGCTCTAATTGATAATGTAGATTGTTGTGATGTGTCATAAACATGAGTCATGTGAGGGATCCGACGAGCCTTGTTATACACAGTAAAAACTATTTCTTTAAGAGTGACCAACTCATTCACTGG
>ML788639.1:0-23630 GCA_009831015.1 Picea engelmannii
ATTAAGTTATTTTTGTCTTAAATTAGACTATTATTTTTATTACAATAATAAGTTAACTTATTATTGTCTTACACAAAGGACCCACCAGCCCCCTTGACTTTGGGCTTTTTTGGGGCAAAGGACCCACCTGCCCCCATGACTTTGGGTTTCCTTGGGGAAAGGACGCACTCGGCTGTTCTTTGTTTGACGAGGAACACTTGTTCTTCGTGCTCTCTCTTCTATGTACACCTTACCTCATATTAACTTATTATTGTCTTAAATTAAACTATTATTTTTCTTATAATATTAAATTAACTTATTATTGTCTTAATAAATTAACTTATTATTTTAATTTCTAACCTTTCAATCATTAATTAACTTTTAACCATTACAATGATATGTGTAAATTGCTTAGCTTTGAAGCATGTTTCAATTGATATTTAAATTACTAAACGCTATGCTTTGAAGTATGTGTCCTCCAAAATATAATTTCTTCTAACCATTCAAGGGCATGCTTAAATTGTTATTTAAATTACTAACAACTCTATACTTTGAAGTGTGTGTCGAAAATCTAATTTTTCTTCTAACCATTCAAGGGCAGGCTTATTATTATTATTTAAATTACTAACCACTCTACTTTGAAGTGTATCCTCGAAAATCTAATTTCTAACCATTCAAGTTTTCGATAGCTTTGAAGTTTGTCGTGAAAGTTGTCTCCTAGACGATTTCAATGTCGAAAAAGTTTATTGCAATAGAAAATAAAGGCAATAAAGGCTCAAAAGGAGACTAATTCACTCACCAATTATGTGAGCTTTTTGATTTTTTTTTTTAATCTCTACCAAACTCTTCTAATTTTAAGAAATTCAACAATGAAATGTTAAAATTTATCTTTTTCTTTTCTTCGAGTTCTTAACAATGAAGACAAGACATGGAAGATTATGTGTCTTGGTGTATAAGACAACTAAGATAGATCTCTTAGCACAAGAGTTGGTAAGTTCTTTAGTGATTGTTTTAGGTGACATTGTACAACATTAAAGACTTGAGTCAATAATCACTTGGGCAAAGTTACAAAGTTAAAGTGTTAATGGAATTTTTAGATGCTTAGATATGTTCACTTTCAAGAGGCTAATGACGTTGGTAAACTCTCTAGGGTTGTAAAGATGAAGACTAGACTCGGAACCTTGTAGAAGATTAGACTCAGAACCTTGCAAAAGACAATAGAGGAGCTGTTGGATTCTTTTTATGGTCATGGAGAGAAGACAAACTCTTTGGGACAAAGGTTGGCCTAGATAGGCCAAACTAGTGACAAAACTTCAAGAGGGAGTTATATGTAGCATTTGGTGGATAGTAGTTTAGTGAAGGCATTGGAAGGGGAGTTTGCTACGTTGAAGGCCATAATATACTCTATAGTGACAATAGTGTCCAGAGTGGTGGGTGCTTTCTTAGACAAGCAAAAGAGGATAGATGAAGATAGATGAATATTCAACCAAGAAAGATTGTAGACTAGTTACAGGTTGCACGAAGGAAACCGATGGTTGTTGTAGAACATTCAAGTTACATGGGTTGGACTTGACAACAAACCAAGTTGACAAGGTAGAGGGCACATTAACCTTGGTGTAAAGTAACCAAGGAAAAATATGAGCCCTCCTTGGGTACACTTGGGAAGGAAGAATGGTTAGATGACTTGGGGATGGAAATATTGTTGATTGAAGGTGATGGTAGAATCAGTTTGAACATACATCCCTTAATGTATTTGAGCCAAAGGTATGGTAATCTTTTAGTGGATTCATTTGACTTAGTGGATTCCAGATGGGATGTTGGCATAGTTGTTGGTAGTGACCTTAGCAACCACTTTCCACCTTCTTTTCATTGACATAATTCCATTGGGTGGATTGCTTCCTAGGAGTATGTAGTGGATCCTAGGGATCCAATGAAATGGTGCCAAAATCAATGAAGAGTTTGATACATGATGAAGTTTGTTATAGCAAAAGGATGAAACTTGAGGAGGAAATAACCCATGTTGTTCATCCTCTTCTTCACATTAAGGTTGTTTTAGGTAGCCTACTACCCAAGAAGTGGGGCAATAGGCATGTAGTTGGTTCCTTGGGAGATTTCATTGAGTTGAAGAAGGTGACTTAACATCTTTGAGAAAGGGTTGGAGAACTTTTCTTTGTTCTATAGAGTTGTGCAGAACAATAAAATGTGGAAATAATACACTGTTGGGAATGAAGAAGTGTTTTCTCATCATTTGGATGTGATGGTTGGATTAACTACCCAATTAGTTCAAAATATGAGGGTTAATTATGAGCTTTTGGTCTCAAGTAAACTATGAGGGTGTTTATGTGATATGTCGTGGCAAAGGTGAAACACTACCATATATATTGTGTTGTTTTTCTATTTAATTTAGAGACGATTAAATTATAGATGACCTCACTTTTATTTTTTCCATTGCGTAAAAGATAAAGGGACTAGCCTCATATTGCGGTATTGCCTCCTTGTGATGTGAATCTACTTATTGCTTTTTTATATTAACAATTCTATTTGACATAATTTTAATTTTTTTTTTATCTACTAACCTATATTCATCTTAACTCTTTTTATTAACAAATGAAAAATTAGTAAATAACCCAAATCTTTAACAAGCAACTGTAATGACATAGACACTATTGTAACACTCATTATTAAAATTGTTTTTTCGTTGAAAGCTTACTTCCACATCTTATCTAAAAGTTTAACTAAAAGCTTACTTCCCCATCTTGAGTGAAAGTTAGTGTTAGTGTTGCACTTCTTAAGACCTTAGAATACTCTTAATTAAAAGTGCTAACATGAATTAGATATACAACTAAGGTCCATTCCAAAAATCCAATAACTCAACCAAATATAAATGCATTCTGAGGTGCAATCCTCAATACATTGGCATTGATGATTAGATAAGACTTTCATGGATTTGCAAAATATATTTTTGATTAAGTTGGACAATGCAAGTTTCTTATTGTCACACTTTAAATTTTATTTTTCATTGTCTCAAACTGAAATTATTAATTAAATGTCACAATGAAAATTTTAATTTGCCAGACAATGCAAGTTTCTCAAGCTTCAAATTTTCTTTCTCATAGTTAATCACCGAGCCCATGCCATTCCTTCTAGCAAGCCAATTGGGCTGACCCCGTAAAATGAATGGTATTTGCAAAATGAATAAATTAATTCTATTGGATTATAGGAGGACCTCTAGTCATCAAACGAGGAAAGAGAAAAATATTAAGCTCATACACTACCATATGATAGTGATGAAGATGAAAACATTAAGCAGGTTCTTGTTACTTATCATCAATGTATGGGTGCATTTGCACCTCTTAATATCTCAGATTGGTAATCCATTAAACATTAAATTATTCTTAGACATTAATCCATCAATATATTCTACCACTCTTCTTATCTATTAGGCCTCAACAACACCCATCATTATCTATGTTAACCACAAGATACACTAAATAATTGTCATCAAGCATCAAGGACTAAATGACAAAAAATTGAATGAAAGGTGTCATATTGAGTGGTTTGTTTTTCCTTTGTCTATGGGGTTTGTTGTTTTATTGATTCAGATAGGTTAGTTTGAATGACAGGATTGGAATTCTATAAGTCAGATAGTTTCTTTAAGAAACAAACATATTTGAGACACATACCATTGAGCATCAAAGTTGATATAAGTTAGTTAGTCAACCCAGGGGGTCGGTCCTTCTATTCTCATGTATAGTTCCATATTTGAGACATGTACAAGTGATGATCCAGGTTGATATAAGTTATCCATTCAACCTAAGGGGTTGATCCATCTATTCTCATGTCTAGTTATAACATATCTGACTCGACACAATATTTATATATGATATTCAATAGTGACAATGGCCTAGCCTAGAATTGTTGTCTCTGTTGGACTCTGATTTTCATTAGAGAAAAACCTGCATGCGTTAATCTTTGCCACAATCGCTAGAGTTAGTATCCGTGAGAGGGGGTTAAGCCATGTCGTGAAACTCGCGGGAAGTGTTGAACCCAATGTCCAATAATCTCCCCCTGAGCACGTGCCAAGAATGTTTCGAAATCGAGACATGTCGCTCTGATACCATTTGTTGGACTACGATTTTCATTAGACCAAAACCCATAAGCATTAATCTCTTCCACAATCACCAAAGTTAGGATCTATCAAAGGGAGTTAACCCATGTCAGGAAGCTCGCAAGAATTGTTGAACCCAATGTCCAATAGTCCCTTGGTCCTATTATTCCACCAGTGTCTCAGATGCTTACTATGCTTCTAGTCTTGAATCAACAGATAGGAACAAGCTTGATTCCATGCCACTTTTGTTGATGATACTTAATGAGATGATGTCATGCACCCAGGAGGAGCAAAATGAATGAATGAATATAGAAAAGTCAAAATTAACACCTTCAAGTCCCAATTATAGGATATGGCAAGGCTTAAAACTAGTAGGATAGGGCTTGAAATAGGGCCTAAGACTCGTAGGATAAGACTCAACTTTATTGAAACTAGATAGGCTTTAATATGCAATAAGTAAGTCAGTTAATAAAGCAATATTTAAATAGTGCTTGACATTGACACGAATGAGGCTTGAAATAGATAAGAAACAAGATTGAAATAGGTAAGAAATAGGCTTGAAATAAAGATTTCAATTATTGGATGTGTCCTTCCTTCACCCTTCCTTCCTTCCTACAAATGATCCTGCCTATGCCTATACATGCTTGGATATGGAATAGGTAGGACAAGATCTAGTACAAGAGATTATGCAAGAGTTAGACTAATAAAAGGATAGGACAAGAGATAGGCCAGTAAATGATCTAGGATAGTGTAATAACCGGGCCAAGAGCCAGTAAAAGAGATAGGACATCTACATAAGCCTGTCCACATAACTAAGAAACATAGACCATGATTACATAATTAAGAAAATTTCTCCAATAATATGTCATCAATAAGAGAGGAGTGTAACCTCATCAATGACAACTTCAAAGTATCTTCACATCCCTTTACATTAGTTCATGAGGTTAAGCTTCAAAATCCAACATTGTTTGGTTCAAGATCTCATTCTCCTTTTGTCTCTTTTTCTTGGTTCAATTCACACGAGACACAGTTTTAAAAGCTATCTATGGGTTTATGTATTCCTCATATAGATTTCATCAAGCTTGTAGCTTCCAACAATGGAATCTTAGCTTGGATGGTCTAGTAGAATCAGTCTTTGTAGGAAAGTAAGGTTGACAAAAAAAAAAAAACATCAATCCTCTCACGAGAAAATGTAATCACAATTACCTCATAATGAAAAAGTTGTGTAAATAAAAATAACAGAGTTAATAAAATCAATAGAAAGAGGAAAATGTTCAAGTAAGCACAATTACCTCATAATGGGAAGGTTGTGTAAAGAAAAAGAAGGGAGTTATTGAAATCAATAGAAAGAGGAAAATGTTCAAGTAAGCACAATTACCTCATAATGGGAAAGTTGTGTAAAGAAAAAGAAGGGAGTTAATGAAATCAATAGAAAGAGGAAAAGGGTCATAGACTTGAGAACGTAGGGAAAGAGCATGAGAGAGAAAAGATGAGAGGATGGGAATACATACAGGATCAAAGACATGTGCAAACCATTGCACGATATAAATTAAAATCTTACAATATGTTGTCTTGGATAGGTAGCCTCAACCCTTTATTGGCATCTCTAAAGGGCCAAATTTTAACATGATGCATATTGGCTTTTTCCTGATAAGATTCTATAACAATATGTCATTATGTACTATGACTACAGGTGTTATAAACAATTCATCTACCCCATGTATTTAATCAAATAGCAATGCATGTTTCACCTACTTAGCTACGTGATCTATACCTTCCACTTCAATAGTTATATAACCATCCCATCATAAATCTATCCTTGATATGAATTCATTATTCTATCAATGATAGCGACATGTTTTTCCTCTTAATGAATTTCAAAAATGAAATCCAAACAAATGTATTCAGATGTCTCTTAAAAGTATAGGTGATGGGGTGGTCTCATGCACAACCTTTGATTGTTCACATTGATGGATTGATAAATTGTGTTGTACGTAGTGGTAGTGTTATCCCAAGAGTGATGAATTGGCCATTGGTTGATTGTCGGCTATAATTCTTGGTACAACTAAATATGTAAGGAAATATTCTTGAACCATGGTACTTTATTATAGAGAGTGGAGGTCTACCTCATGACAAGAAAGGAAAATTTCTCATCAGGTATGCTTAGTGACTTGCCCAAGAAATAACTCTCTTTCTTTATGGCCCTGATTCCTTTTCCTTTATTTAGGGATTGTGGGTAAAGAAAGTAAGTAACTACGCAATAGTTATGATTTTAAATATTGTTGGAAAAATATTATATTATATTTAGGAGGTATGTATTAGGAGGCTTGCCACATCGTTTTTGGGTATGGTTTTCCGAGGTAGAACAAAAATAAAGTGCCATCAAGCATAAGCATCCTTCTAGTTAATTGGATTTTGGAGGTGAAGGTGGTTGGTCTAGCAACAACATTAACTAACACAAACATGGGTACCAACTGCTTTAGCTATGACATATAGAAATTTAGGGTTACGATGGGAAAACAATTCATATCTAGAGGGATAATGGGAGGTTGAATTGCTATGATGTGAGGTACACATGAAAAATTGTTGCAACTAATACGTTCAAGATGTAGATTAAAGATTTGTATCAGGATGATTTTCTAGACCAGTTGTTAAGATGCCTTTTATAGAGGGGATGATGGAAAAGGGATGGAAATCACTTAAAATCACAATCCATGGTGTTTTTATGATGGTTTGACAACAAAGCCGAGAATATATCTAAGAAATCCCCCAAAAGAAATAAAATCCAAAGTGAAAAGTCAAGTTTGGAAATTGGAAGTGACTCGACCCTAGGTGAAAAGTGACTTGTTTGAAAGCTTGGCGAAAATGAACCCTAAAAAAATATGGAAAGCTTTAACGCTTTCTTAAAAGAGTGCATAAATGACTCATTGACAAAGGAATTAAAAAAACAAGCACAAAATAGAAGGAGTTCAACACACTGTAGTTGATGAAAGTCAACAAAAGCTTTATATTCAAAATCCTATCCCTCCTTATTTTCCCGTATTCCAATCAAGGTTGGAATTTCAAATCGATACCACCAGTAAAATTTGATGTTTATAATTAAATTGATAAAAAATTTACTTTTACGTATTTCAAAACCATTTGATATTGGCTTTGTCTAATTGTTCTACGTTTTGGCTTTTTTTGTCGGAATTCGACAACATAAATCTGCATGAAATCACAATTTTTTGTTGTTTAAATTTCATTTATGAATGCAGAAATGGATTCAACGTGTCGAAAAAACCTTAGGGCACTCAAATTATACAGAATTAACCACTCAAATATGCAGATCCAACAATTTTTCATCGGATTTTAGACGAATATCCTTGGAAAGTATTCCCATAAAATACCAAAACATAAAACACTTAGACTGCGTGTTTGATAATGAATAGGTTGGATTGTTAATCACATTATTTAAATTACCTTGTAACGATCAATTTTATGTCAACTTCCATCTGTGCTCCCAATGCCCGATCGATCGCATTATTGTTTATGTTTAGAATATTCCCCCAGGTTAATCTTGGAAGAGTTTGTATATCAATCTCTCACCCATGTATAAAAAATTCAAACATACATGAGGAATTCTCCAACTCATTTGGAAGAGTTGAGAGACAAGAAGAAAGACGCACGTGGATTTTAGTTTGGCCAAAGGACCCACCTACCCGCATTGACACAAGCTTAGGTAACGTTCTATTAACATTGCTTTTACCTTCACCAAAGGATCTGTTTGCACACACCCCAAATTTTTGTGGAGAAACAACCGCTCAAAAAACAAGGAGAACCTCATGCCATATTCTAAACATTATACAAAATTATTCTTTTCGAACGATATTTTCTAAGGACATTTTCCTTAAATCTGGCGAGAAATTGTTAGATCCGCAAATTTGAGTGATTATTTTTGTATAATCTGAGTTCCCCAAGGATTTTTCAGCATGTTTAATTGACTTCTACATTCAGAAATGGATTTTAATAAAAAAAAAAGTAGTGATTTTGTGCAAATTTGTATCGTTGGATTCCGATGAAAAAATCCATTTCATAGAACTGTTAGACAACGTCGAAAATCATCACATAGAAGCTATGGATTTCCATGAAGAAAGATGACCAAGTTCCATATATCAATACATGAATTTAGCAGAACCACATCACTTGTCTAACGTCCTCTATCACGTCAATGCTAAGGATATCCATTTATGTCGTGATTTCGATTTTCAAGCAGACACAATTTTTTTTATTTTGAGTCCATTTTCAATGTGGTTTTTTTATTAGCTAAGTATTTTTTCATTCTATCCCTAGTTACTTTATATTTCTACAACTTTAGTTGTCTGGTACTGCTGGAATATTGAGGGGGGGGGTGAATTAGTATGAGCACTTTTACTGCTTTTAACCACAATATATACATAAACTTTATCAGTAGTGTATAATCAATATATCAAGAGCATATAAACATAATAATCAACATCACGTCAAGTACAAAGTACACCGGAATTTATGTGGAAGCATAAATGAGAGAAAACCATGCAATGCTTTCTTATATATCAAAGATTATATTCATTGAAAGCACCAACTTCCCAATTCTCCAGCACCAACTGGAAGGAGGCACCAACCCTCTGATTTACATGCACCAATCTGAAGGAAGCTACAACTCCCTGAATTCTCTGGCTCCAACCATAAGGAGGCTACAACCCTCTAATTCTCAGGTTCCAACCCCCTGATTCTCAGTCTCCAACCTGAAGGAAGCTACAAATCCCTGTGTTCTCCAGCACCAACCGAAAGGAGGCTACAACCCCCTTTCCTTTCCCCGTCCTGCCGCCCTGAAATATAAGTGTATACCAACTGTCACTACCACAATAACTACCACTATCACTGCCACTATCATTGTCGAACTGTCACTGTATCCAACCTGTCACTATCAACCTTTCACTATATCCAACCTATCACATCAACCTGTCCAACCTATCACTTCCACTGATACTCAACCATATCCTCTCACATGGATCATATACCAAGGACACCTCTCAACTAAATGTCCAACATCACCAGCACATGCCTCTATCAAGAATGTATGTTGGATATATGGGCTGACTCGATTTCTACCTTAGTTCTCCAACAAAACTTTAGAAACCATTGGCCCCTCTGGTAAACCAGAAGGCAACAATGTACATAGAGTGCACAATGCAGTCTCACCCGAGATGGCTTATGGGTGATTGCATGACCTAAGTGTCTGCAATCATGGAAGGGATGTAACTCATGGGATTGTTAGACATATTAGACTGCTTCTATTTTAACATGCATTCTACCATACCAACATTCATTAGTTCTACCATTCATTTAACCCTTAATATTCATTCTTCAGGAAATAACATGTGCATTGTAAATTAACCTTAACAAATTCATATCTTCATTCATTAATTCAATTCAAAGAAACAAATAAGGAAAACACACGTGAAGACACCATTTTTTACCATGGTTCACCCCCCGGGCTACACCCACAAAGATCTTCTTCTTATTTATTATTCTTCATCAAAAATTCCCTCGCTGCATGCATTACATCAAAAGTATAGAAATGGTGAGTTTGACTAGCGTCCCACCAGGCTCAACATATTGCAACCTGACCCTCTGTTATACTCCATAAGTCTCCATTATCTCCTCAACTATCCAACCAAAATAGATACTTCTACTCAAAACATATCAAAGACTCAAGACTCAAAAAGGTTCTCCAAGGTAATACATAAGTTCTCAAGTGATTGACACCTCCTATCTACCTCATACATCATATTTATACAAAAAATTGGGTAAAACCCCTTTACATTAACTACCAAAACCCTAATTCAAAGTGGCCTCAACTTGTCCACATTCTAACTGCCTTCCCGTGCTAATCCACAATTTCGTCGCCGTGATTTTCCTTTGTTACTGCTGCGAGATGCTTCCTTGGTCCATTCTTCCTTGTTTGTTGCACTCTTTCCTCGAAATTTTCTCCCAAAATAGCCTGCTCCAACAGGCCCCCAACACTAACCTATGGCTCGTCCCGAGCCAATCAGGCAGTGTGTGCCTCCTACACCAATTTCTCCATTTCCTATAACTTATGTGTTAGTTCATCGACTTATGTCTTCACCTGCGCACCCTTTCTTATGAAGGTCTCCACCACCTTCATTGTTATGTGCTCCTTTGTCACTTCTATACTTTGTGAGTGCACCTATTCTAGTTTTCCTTTCTCTATTTCCAACTCTGCTATCATTTTCTCTGCTTGTTGCTATAGAGGCTCCAACTGAGCTTGTCTTCTTTGTTTTTCTCCTTGGATTGTCTTCAACTCTGCTTGCATATTTTTCATTTCTTGTGTGGAATTCATTTTCTCTGATATGAGCATTTCCTTCTCCCTTTGCTTTAGATATTGAACTGAAGTGTTCAATTTCGCTTCCCTCTAATCCAGCTGTTGGATCCCTTCATCTTCCTCCAGGATCGTCCATATACGCGTGGTATTTTCATAGAGTTTTACTACTTCTTTCACCTCCCACGCGATGATATCTGTGTATTCTGTTTCTTGTTGCTCCCTCTCTAATCTGACCTCTAGAGGGGTACTTGGTGTCATCTTCTCAGCTAATTCTATTATCTCCTTCTTATAACTATACATCATCCGTGATATCCTTTGTATCTTTTCTTTTGTGTTGATATCTTTTGTTAGTGCGTTGTCTAGAATAGTTTGAAAGACTTCTTCAACTATTTTTTCTAGCTTCTCTGAGCGTTATTTTTCTTCATCTCACTCGATCTGCACTTATTTGAGATATATCTCTAATATTTCCTTCTCTTCCTTGGTGATCTCCAAGTTTATTGCATCTATCCTAGCCCTTGATTGTACTTCTTGTGAAACACTCATCTGTAACTTAAACAACTTTGGGGTTGGAATCTTGGACAAAGCCAAGTCCAACTGTTCTATGTCCTTTAGTTTCTTCTGCGTTGTTCCCTGATCAATATGTAGCATCTCCTGAGTGGTCTGGAAAATGATACTTCCCATTACAATTGTTTGTATTGTCCCTATTTATTCTAGAGTCTTCTCTTGATGCACTAAGTCTTTATGTTGTTCTATTCCATTCTTCTACACGACATTAATATGGAGGCTTTCCAAAGTCTCCTTGATCTTCATCAATTTTTTCATAATTTATTCTCTTTGTGACTCTGTGACATAGGGTGCTTCTTCTCCTCGGTCTTAAACCTTATATGCTACTAACTTTGAATTGTCTTCAGTTATGGTGAGTTGAAGGGGCTTCTTCTGCGCTTTCATCTTCTTCCTCTGTTCTTCTATCTGCATGGTTGATTTCCTCTTTGGTGGTGTTTCTATTTGCACAAGTTTCTTTAGCTCTAGTATGTTTCCAGTCCCTGTCTCTTGGGTTGGGATATCATCTTTCTTCTGTGCTCCCCCATTTATTTTTTCTACTCACTCAGTTCCTAGCACTGAGGCCCTTGGTACCATTTCCTTCTTTCTTGGCTTCTTGACTTTCGTCACACTTTTTGTGCGCTATCAGGCTTTTCTGGTATTGGTTGTTGGGCTACTGGATTTATTTTCTATTGAAGCGTTTGCTTGTTGCTTTCCATTATCTCCATTGTTTCCAGCTATGGGCACCTTACATTAATCTGGCCATTCTTCTATTACCCATTGGACTTCTTCGGCTGTGATTCATTACTGCATCTTTAACCATGTCTTCATAGGGTCTCTTCAGGATTATATCCATATGTTGTGTATGGATGCCTTGAATTTGGAAATCCCCTCGTTTTCCTTCACCACCTCAGGTGAAATCCTCCATGTATCTGAAATTTTCTCCTACATCTCCTATATGTACATGCAAAAATTGCTTGAGTTTTCCTTCCTCTGCTTAGGATCAGTGTTGTGTCGAAAGGTTTCATATCTTGCTGACACTTTCCTCTTCCGTTACAAAATGCTAAGTATTTTGTTTTTTCCCATGCCTCCAAGGATATCCAAATCAACAACCAAGAGTAGTGGAACTTTGTTCTAGCATCATGTGCATCTCAACAATCTTCTAAGAATAGTTTGAGCAAACATGTCACCCAACTGAGAACTGTCCCTTTTGTGCACTGCGCGGCTACTGTGACCACCCCGACAGGCATCTCTTCCTTGTGACACTTCTGTAATAACTTGTAGACCATCAATTTTGTCGTAAATCAGGTTGCTAAGTCATTTATATTCCTTATTATCATACCTTTGCTTCCTCTGTCAGTGCCAAATTGTGCTTTGACCTCCTCTGCAATTTCCTTTTCTTGTTTCTTATCCTCTAAAAAATCTTCTGGTTTCATTCCATCGGTTGGTAGCCTTGTGGTCTTAGTAATAAATCTACATCAATGGGGACAATTTTGTCCATCCACAAAAATCCTCCATGAACTTGGGCCAATATTATTTTGACGTAGGAATTGACATCCTTCCCCATGCCAAAGTGTTGGATCTCCAGTAATTCATAATGTCGGTGTTATAAATCCATATGATCCACTATTTGGGCTCTAGTATTGGAATTCCTATGGAAGTTGACCCTCTGTTTTCCATATAAACCTCCCATAAAAGCTTTGGAAACTTGGCTACCTCTGTCACATCATGATTTGCGTATCTCAACTTGGGAACAAACCCCAACATATATTATACAACTATCATAGAATCTGGAATGTGGGGCACTTGCAACTCATCCTGCTACTACGTGTGCATTATAATCATTGTTGCCCTTTTCTTTGATGGCCCTGTTGTTGCTTCTTCTTAGGTTTCTTCATCCTACATTTCTTCATCGTTGCCATTCTTAACCTCTGAGGGTTCTTCTACTCTAGGTTTTTCTTCTGTGTCTGGTTTATCAAATTGTGTATTTTCATTGTCTTCTTTGTTTTGTTCAACCTCTGTGTGCACTGCTCTTGGTTTTTTTTGCATTAGGGTTTGTTGTTGCACTAGGGTTATGTTTTTTCCCTGCCTGGTTTACTTCTGCTGCTTCTTCTTTTAGGTTTCATTCCTCGACCTATGTTAGAATGATTGATTTACTCTCTATTGTCAAAATGTCATCCACATCAACCACCCCAGTCATCTTCTCCATCTATTTATTAGTAGTTCTGGTTCTTCGCATGAATTGGCTGCATCATTTGAACTTTGGCGGTGGCATTGTTGTAACTCGGGAAAAATATGCAACAAATCTTGGTTGGGTTCTTTACAAATTCTTACTCACCCACACCCTATTCTCTCTTTCACTCCTTTGCTAAAAAATCACAAATGTTTTCCCTTTCTATGGTTTTCCTCTTTTATAAATGCTGTCATAAATGCTCTGACGTGCCCTGTTTTTTCTGTTCACCAGTTTTTCATTTTTTCTATCATTTTTCATCTCGATGTGCTGTTTTAAGTTTTCCTGTGCGTAGTATCATGAATTTTTTCACACCAATTTATTATATGTTGCGCATTGTTACTCTCAACTACCTGTCTCTCACTTATTCCTCTACCGACTTCTTTTTTGGATTTTTGTCATTTTTCTACTTTTTTTTCTTCCTTTTTCTTCTTTTACTTCCTACTATATACATTATGTACAATTCTACTTCTTTGCATGGTATCTACTGAGGGTTAGTGGGTCGACTGTCCATATACAGTTTCAGTCGACTACCATTAACCAAACCTTGAATTTACTTTCTTGCTAAATTTTGCAGTTGCACAACACCTCCATTTGTGATAGACGTTATCTCATATGGTCCTAGCCCATGCATTCTAAGCTTCCCTGGGTGCTGCAAGTATTTAATGTCATAGTGGAGAATGATATCTCCCACCTTAAAGTTCTTCTTCTTCATATGTATTTCATGCCAGGATTTATCCTTTTCTTTTTGTACCTCCTGATGGAAACCAACTATCATTATGTCTTCTTCTAATTCCATGAGTTGAGCCAATATTTCTTTTGTTGTGTCTCTTTCTGTCATATTTGTAATTGTTGTAATGCACAAACTAGGTATCAAATTCTCTAAGGGTATCACTGCTTCTTGTCCATACACCAGTCTAAAAGGTGTCTTCTCTCTTAGCTTCTTGCATGTAGTTCTATAATCCCATAACATTGTTGGTACCTTCAAGTCCCAGTCATCCATGTTTACATTACAAATCTTGGTCAAGAAATTTTCCAATATATTGTTAAATGCTTCCACTGTTCCATTCATTTGAGGATGATATGGAGTGATCTTCTAATGATGTATCTCATATTATTCCAGCATTTCCTGGATTGTACTATTGATAAAGTGAGTCCCCTAATCACTCATGAAAATTGTTGGGCATCCAAATATTGTAACTACGTATTCAAATAAAAAGTGCAAAGCAATCCTTCATTATTGTTGCTTCAGCCCATCTGGTCAACTATTCCATCGCTGTAATAATATATCTAGCCCTTGATCTTCTTTTTGGTGGATTAATTGTACCTACAAAATCTACTTCCCACTTATCAAAAACTTAAAAATTTACTTGAGGTCTCAATGGCATCTCATCCCTCTTGGGTGGATTTCCAGCTCTCTGACAGACATCACAATTTTGACAGTAATCCTTTGCATCCTTGTGAACTGTTGGCCACCATAATATTGTGCACAATACCTTTTGTGCAGTAGCTTTCCCTGCATAGTGTACTCCAACAATTCCTTCATGCGCTTTTGCTAAAATGATAGGTCTTTCATGATCCATAACACATCTCCTCAAAATGTTGTCTGCACCAAATTTGTATAGGTGACCTACAATCAATTGGTAGTCCACAGCTCTGACCACCATATTTTTCTTCTGTGCAGTATTAAATTCCTTTGGTGCAAATCGGCCTATACTCAAAAACTAAGTAATGTCAACAAAATACTCATCAACAATGTGTGCTGAAAAAATTGTGCATCCGGGAAGTTGTCCTCCAAGTTACTTAGTTCCTCTCCATTATTTATCTTGGACAGATGATCTAGCCCTACATTCAATCTCCTAGGCTTCACCACAAATTCAAAATCAAACTCCTGAAAAAAAAGGTAGCCATATGCATATTCTTCCCCCCAACACTGGCTTATTGACTAAATATCTAAGAGTAGAATGGTATGTAAACATCTTGACATGTTTCCCTAACAAATAATGTCTGAATTTCTACAAGGAATACACCATGGCCAACCCTTCTTTTTCTGTTGTATTGTAGTTTTTCTTTGAATCTAATGGCTTCATGCTTGCAAATGCAATTGGGTGATCTATATCACCTTCTCTTGGATATGTCAATACTACTCCTAGCGTTATTGCAGATGCATCCACATGCACATGAAATTCCTTTTCCCAATATGGAAACACTAAAATCAACGATGTCACCATATTTTCCTTCAAAATATCCAAACTCTATTGGCATTCATCAATCCACTGATACTTAATGTCCTTCTTTAACAATTTCTCCATCAATGTAGTAATTTGTGCATATACCCTTATAAAATTCATGTAATACCCTATATAACCAAGTTTACTCGTCAACTAGCGCATTGACTTCAGTGGTGGTAAGTTAACTATGACATCAATTTTAGCAGGATCATCCAACATACCTTGTTTACACACCACATGCCCTAACAAGATTCCAAAAGGTGCGCTGAAAATGCATTTCTTAATATTCAATGAAATATGACACTGTCTACACTTGTCTAACATCAATCTTAACACTTCAACATGATCCTTCATTAAACTAAACACTATCCAATCATCCAAATAGACTTCCAAGAACTTATGAATAAAGTCCTTGAAGGAAGACACTACTACCCTTGAAAAAATTGCAGGTGTGTTCTTCAACCGAAATGGCATCACTGTATACTGATATGATCCCCATTATGTTGCAAATGTTGTCTTATGTCTATCTTCTGATGCTATCTTGATCTGATGATATCCTGAAAACCCATCTATAAATGAATAGGCTTCTTGACCTCCTACATTCTCCAAAACTTCATTTGTAAATGGGGTAGGAAAAGGATCATGCAGGAAAGCATCATTCAACTTTCTCAAATATAAACAGATCCTAATTCTCCCTTGCTTCTTTTCCTGCAGCACCATAGGGATAATATTCCATTTTAATTCTTCCATAGGTTCTATGAAACAAACCTCTAACATCTTGTCAATTTATGCCTTCACTTTCTTTTTGTACACTAGATTTAAACTATAAGATCTTTGTTTTATAGGTCTGGCTTCTCTCTTCAAAGGGATCTTCATCTCTCTTAGTTCTCCTACTAATCCCTTCATATATGAAAATGTTTTTGGAAACAAATCATTGTACTCGCATAGTAGCTCTATGATTCTTTCTACTGTCTGATTATCCCAATAATCTCCAATGCTTGCAATCTTTGGGTTTTCTGTAGTTCTAGTGTTTACCTTCTTGATCTTTAATGGTGCAGCATAATCTTATAAATATAGATTTGGACCTTATACCTCTCTTTCTCCTTCAACATCTGGGATCTAGATATTGCATGAGTTTTCTTCTGTTGGATCTTCTTCTTCTGCGACATGATAATAGTGTAGAAAATGTCGAACTGTTTGTCTAGTTTTATATGTTGTGATAATTTCTACTTTAGGTTCTTCGAAAATCTTGTCTCTTGCTACCTTGAGTGTTGTATCTATCTTTGTACTTTCATGCTCAAATGAAAACATAATCACAAAATTCTACTGTATTTCTTCCCAATTTGCAGTTTCCCTACGTTGTTCTTGTTATGTGTACCAGTTCTTTGGAATGCCTTCTAATGTGTGAATAAAATGATGTGTCCATTATTTTGGTGGTACTAATATCCATTGAATTATACATCTTTCTACATGTTCTCTGGGTTTTCCAATTACATCATACTTCTCGTCATATCTATGCTCCTTCTCTATGCCAAATCTAATGCGCAGTAATCTCTTACATTGATACCAATTGCTAATATTCTCTTTATGTGTACCCCACCAATGGGAATTTGTAGCTTTCAAATCAATATCTAATACTGACAATCTTTTATTTTCTACTACTTCCAATTCAAACTTCATTAAAAATTCTTCTAATTCATTCAGACCATAAAAAGTAGGAGGTTCTCTTACCTCTGAACCAATCCATCTTAGCGCACGCGTCATTCTGGAACATCTTTTGGTAGATAATTCATGCAATTGTTGCTGCCATTTCTCCAGTCCTATGTCCGAGTTTTAAGAACAAAAACTAATACTCCTCTAACTCAAAATTCCATCTGCATTTGGGTTGATGTAATCCTCTTCGCGCGTGGTAGTTCTATACAATTGATTTATTTCTTTTGTAATAAAATTTTGTGTCACAGTTTCCACATACCTTCCTCTTTCTGAAGGATCTAATGGCACAATAACTTTGTATTCTCCTAAATCAAAGATCATATTCCTTGTCTTTAAATTGATAATATCCTGGTTATCAAATGCCCAATCTAGCCCCAACACTGTTGAATATGGTGAAGTGTTATTTACTATGTCAATGGCTTCAAAGTTTGCCATGGTGTGAACACCATCTAAATCTACTGGTATCCCCTTCAATCTACCAATTGGAACGACTCTACATTGATATGATAACTTCATCTGAATAGGTGATAATCCCAATGTAGGTTCTCCCATAGCTTCCCATGTCTTTTTAGGAAAAACGTTTACTTCAGACCCTAAGTCTAGTATAATATCACCCATATTGAAATCTCCAATGTTTGCATTCAACCTGAATTTCCTACTTGTTTTTCTCTTCTTATGAACTTCATTGATTCTCTTGTGTTCAAACTTCATTTCTTCTCCAGAATTACACTTCTCTAACAGACTCTGTAATACTTGTAAAGAATTTTTATCATTCAACAACTTTGCACAAGACCCTAATAAGTTTCTTAATTGCTTACTGATGTTGATGGTTGTTCTCTGCTAGTCTGATCAAACAACGAAGGCATGTCATACACTGGTATATCATCTACTGGATTTGTTCATCAATTTGACACAATTTTTTCTTTCAAAATCTCTTGTCTAGCTTCTTTGAATGTCTCCTTCTCTTTGCACGCATCAAACTTCTGTTTAGGCATTGTATTCTTTCTAACCCACTGGTACTGATCCTGATCCTTCTTTGTTGCATCTTATCCTGTATTGGCTCCACCTCTAGTAACTATGTTGATCTTCTTCCCATCCTCTTCTTTGTTTTCCACAAGAATCCAGTAGACATTATGATTGTTTTGGTTCCTTTTATCTTGTATCTTTACCAAAAGTGTCAGACAATCTTCTGTCTCATGGTTTGCTGCGTGAAAATACATACATGTCGCAGGTGGTTTGGGAAAATATCTTGCATAGTGTCTAGGTTTCTAATAGTTGTGACAAACTACAAGTCCTCTACCTCCTCCAAATCCTCTTCCTCCATGACCTCCTCCTCTGAATCCTCCTCTATTTCCCTTATTGTCTTCACACAATGTATTATACTATGGTTCCTGATTGTACTGCAGTTGTGCATTATTGTAATGTGGTGATGTTGCACACTGCTACTCATTGTTATACTGCGATGGTGCTCCAAACTGTTGTTCTTTATTGTACTGCGGTAGCATGACAAACTGTTGTGTGTTGTTATACTCCGACTACTGTGTAGGTTGTGTTGTCATGAATTCATCTTTCACCCTATATGGATATGATGTCCTCTCCTTCATTATCTCCAAAGTTCTAAAGTCCTTGTCTTCATGTCCAATTGACTTGCAAAAATTTCAAAATGTAGTCTTTGGTACTGTTTGGTACTTATCCATCACGGGACAATGATAAGGATCATGTCCATGTGTTTTACATATCTCACACCATGGTCCTCCTGAAGATAACAAATTTGGAATTCCTGCTCCCAAGTATTTCGCAAATGTTGGACACTCATTCTTATGATGACCTTCTATTCTACAAAATGTGCACCAGACATCTTCCCTCTTTTCCTTTCCCTTATTCTGATTCAACTATAATGTTAGGGGTCTTTAGATATGCTCTCATCTCTTCCACAGTTGGATATGTATGCTTATATTGATTTTCCTCTAACTACAAAGTTGCTTGCAAGTCCTTAGCTTGGGTTTGGAACTTTTTCTACCTCAAAGGATACTTCAAATGTGCCAATAAAGAGTTAACAAATAAATGCCTATGCTGCATATTGGTAATGGGGTACTTCAACTTACCTTTTAGCCTCTTGAACTTCTTATCAACCTCCCAGAATGACTCATCTGACTTTTGCTTAATCTCTATCATTTCATTCATGAACTGATCCTCTAAACTTGGTTTCTGAAATTCATTGATCAATTGTTTCTTCACATCTATGATAGTTGCAGGCGCTGTCATTGGACTACTTACTACAAGACCTATGTACCAGTCTAATGCACAGTCTCTGAATGTGATTGTCAACTGCGCAACCTTTGTATCTTCATCTGAAATCTTCTTAGCTTCCCATATCTTCTCATAAATAAACAAATTCTTTTCTAGGTCATCTGACCCTTCTCCCCAGAATTCTGGTAACCGAATAGTTGGATCTTGTCCTGCCATTGTGAAGTTTGTTGTACTACCACCTCCACATGGTGTAGATACTTGACTGCTACTTGTTTAACTAATACTTCTACTTGATTTTCCATTGGACCCACGTCCTACTAAAATCCTTATACCACTAATCACTTATCGTTTGAATGCTTCTTCCTCTTCAGATGTCTTAGTTGCACATGGGGTTGTGCATTCCACACTGATTCGAATTTGGAATACAGAGCCTTCTTCTGCGCCAGACCCCTGAACTCTGGTTTTCCTTTCATATGTGGCATGAAATATTTCCTCTATATTCCCTGTCACGCGGAGATCCTCTACCTCTTCCTCATTAATTTCCAAGCCCTCTCTCTCAACTACTTCCCTCTTCTTACTATTGAACTTATACTGGTAGGTTCGTCCACTGCACGTCACTCCTTCTTTCCTTATTATTTCCCTGGTTTGTTCCTCATATATCATAATAGGGTCCATTGCTTCCTTCTTCTGGCCTCTATCTAGATCCCTCTCCATGTCTTAGATCTTCCTTAGTGCTTGCCCCAGCTCCCCCATGCTCATAGAGTGATTTAGTTGTCTAAATCCATTGTCATCATGCCTTTATCATGTAATAAGATCTTGATAAACATGTAAAGTGACCTATTGTACCTCCCTCTTGGTCCCTTCAATAAATCCTTCTCTACAACAATATATGAATTCCCTGTATCGACTGCAAATTCAGTAATAAACCCTGCAGTAATACTGTCTAACCAAAAATCCATTGCGTGCATGAATTTATTATTGACCCTTTTTGACCACGCGATATTATCAGTAGTCCACTCTACTAGACTTATCCAATTAGTTGGATGAATATACTTCAACTTCAATAACCACTCTTGTAATAACTTTGGAAAATAACATAAATCTGCCTCATGCAAATCAATAAACATATACCTCTACAGATATTGGCGCAGTGTATACTTGGAACTTCTATTATCTTTATGTGCAAATTCAAGCTTCTTTGTCTCCAACCATCTTTCAATATCTTTCTTTGTAGGGTTCCATTGCCTAAACATCCCTTTCTACCATTTCATTCTCTTCATCAAATCCCCTCCAATACAATCTGTTGAGTTCCATCCAACAACATAACCATTTGTTGGATGTATGGGTTGACCCAGGTTCTACCTTATTTCTCCAACAAAACCCTTGAAACCATCGACCCCTTTGGTAAACCAGAAGAAAACACTGTGCACAGAGTGCACAACGTAGTTTCACTCGAGATGGCTTATGGGTAATTGCATGACCCAAGTGTCTGTAATCATCGAAGGGATGGAACTCATGGGAATGTTAGGCATATTAGAATTATTCTATTTTAACATGCATTCTACCATACCAACATTCATTAGTTCTACCATTCATTTAACCCTTAATATTCATTCTTTAGGAAATAATATGCGCATTGTAAATTAACCTTAACAAATTCATATCTTCATTCATTAATTCATATCAAAGAAAAATATAAGGAAAGCACACATGAAGACAACATATTTTACCATGGTTCATCCCCCATGGGATACGTCCACACAGATCTTCTTCTTATTTATTATTCCTCATCAAAAATTCCCACGCTGTGCGCATTACATCAAAAGTATAGAAATGGTGAGGCTGACCAACGCCGCACCAATCCCCACAGCTTTTGACCTGACCCTTTTTTATACTCCATAAGTCTCCATTATCTCCTTAGCTATCCAACCAAAACTGATACCTCGAATCAAAACATATCAAAGACTCAAGACTCAAAAAGGTTCTCTAAGGTAATACATAAATTCTTAAGTGATTGACACCTCCTATCTACCTCATACATCATATTTATACAAAAAGGTGGGTAAAACCCCTTTACATTGACTACCAAAACCCTAATTCTAACTGGAATCAACTTTTCCACATTCTAACTTCCTTCACGTGCTAATCCACAATTTTGTTGTGTTGATTTTCCTTTGTTCCCACCGCACGTTGCTTCCTTGGTCCACTCTACCTTGTTTGTTTCACTCTTTCCTTGAACTTTGCTCCCAAAATAGCCTAATCCAACAATGTACTTGTTAGTACTGAGAGTCACCCTCATATTGCTAGAGGATAAGCCCAGTACCCATCAAATAGGTTTGTAATGGTAATTTTATGATAGAGTATCAAATGGACAAAACTCAGCATAGCAATATTCAAACACATAAATTTATGGGCAAGAATGCATAAGAAAGTGAGGTCTTGGCTAACTTTAGTCGGTGATTTAAAGATAAATTTGAGTAGATGGAAGAATTAATGAGAAGGATGAATAAGTCTACTACTAGCATTAGGACTTACTAGCAGACATATGAAGAAAAAGCTCAGACACAAGAACTTCTTGATCTAAACTTTAAAACACTGATAACAATTACAACAACATCATAATCAAACATACACTACAACAAAACTATAATATCTCAATTGAATCATTCAATGATGAGCAAATCAGAGTAAGAAAGAAGCAAGATAATGGAAAAGGAAGCTGACTTCTATTAAGCAAAAGGTCTCATATCTCATACATCAAAACCAGAGTCTGGCTCTGTTACATCAAAACATTACATCAGGGAGTCTATGCTCAACCATTCAAACCCAAACATGTCATTTTAATGTTGTATTTATAGTCTAAACAATGAGTGACAACATACAAATCAAGATGGATCCTCTAATATAGGATTCTCCCACTTAAAACTGAAAATGTTACATCTGTACAAGTGGAAACAACAAACTACTAAAAACAAGGAAGATGTTGGCAACAACCCTAACACCATAATTATTGTTGAGTGATTTGTCCCTTGAGCGCATCTCCTTCATTGCCATGTGTCCACCAGCTTCAACTGAACTCCAAGCATCTGTGCTAAGCTCCATTTTCCACCTAGTGATCGTTGATTCCCTCAAAACCCATCAAAACTAGAATTTGCAGCGAACCCTGAAGTGTTGACTGTATCATCCATTTCATAGCAGATTTTGTAGAGAATTCCATAGAAGATTTTGTAGTGCCCGCCTGTGTAGACTATTCTACAGTAGATTCAGGGAGGACTACATTTTCTTTCTGACTAGGTGATTTTGCAGCGGAGTTTGTAGCGACTGTGCAACTTTTGTGTATGTAAATGATTTCATAGCGCATTCTGTAGTGGACCTGCAACTTTATCTGTGTATATCATTTCGTAGGGCCAAGCATTATGAAATGTCTTGTAGCTTTTTGTGTAATGCAGTTTGAGCCTAAATACCCAAAATCCTTAGCAAGAAGGTGTATAAGCCTGTCGATGCCTTCTAAGCATATATAATCATGATATTTCCCACAAAACTTCAAAATGCAAGGATGATCATCACCAAAATTGAGGGTGTTTTAACCACTTCCTCTCATATCCTTAGTTTGGTACTTCTCCTAGTTGCATCTTGAGCTAGCAAATTAACATTTCTTTGAGCAAACTCATCTTTTAAGGGTTGTAACTCCACCTTGAGATTTTTGTTATGAGATTGTAAGTCTCTGTTCTTCCTGTACAAATTTTGAAGCTGCCTATGGAGGGGAAAAAATATCCTTGTTGTAAACCTATCCAGATCAATGGTTTCCTTATGCATATCCATGAGCTGCTTCAACTTTTTCCTCTCATCCAACCCTTCTTCCTTCAAGCATCTCTGAGTTGTCTGATCAATATTTTGAAGGTAGGGTTCTCGGGGGGAGTAGTTATGTCTATGATTTCAACCTGTTTCTCAACAGTCTCAATTTTACCCTTATCCTCCTCTGGACATGAGCTTTTGTTATGGATTCTTGTTCAACGACTTCCTTCTAGGATGATGACCTGGTGAAGGGACTCCTATCTCTTAATGTTTTATGTTTTATGCTGATATTATAGTTCTTTGCATTTCATAAGATAAGAGCATAATAAGAACAAGATCACTGAGAAATACACATCCACAATAGACACAACATTTATCCTGGGAAACCCTCTAGGGGAAGAAAACCCAGCAAAACTT